>SNQJ01S0040476.1:0-14292 GCA_010110895.2 Picea sitchensis | reverse complement strand
ATTGCAGAGTGAGTTTCAGTGCTGAGGAAGACCATATCAGACAGACAGATGAAAGTTCTAGTGTTGTAACCTTTTGTTATGTTTTGTAATTTGTGATTGTGATATTTGTAATGTAAGCATTAAGGGAGGGTGTTAGAGATAATACTTACAACTGTTGTAACCGTGAGTTTCTAGGTTAACTATGACTGTTGTAACTCTGAGTTTCTAGGTTTACTATTTTTAGCTAATCAGATCTACTTGAGTCAATGATCTACATGCTATATATGTAACCTCCATTTGTCTGTGTAATACATACTATTATTGTGTGTTAATCTTGTGCAATGGCTGCTCTCTCGATTTCTAAGTGTGCTTTGGAAGAAAAGAGAAGGTTGTCTACATACAAAAGTGGCAATAATGAATGGCTCGTTAATACAGAGTCTTCTTCATCAAGGATTCCATATTCCTATTTATCTTTTACCAGAAGGAGTATGAGTGCGTCAAAAGATAAAAGGGCAGTTATATTAATTGATGCACGTATGAATTTAGTTTGTAAAATTTTATATTGTAGAACCAATCAACGAACATAGTATCATAATCTAAATTAGTGGTTCTTTACGTACTTCGGTGCCATTGGAACACTTCACTGGTTTGGTTATGCATACTCTGTTATATGTTAGTGAATCTTGTTGTGCTTAGGGCTTCAAGATCTTCAGTGACAGATTTTCCATGATAGTATTGTTTAAAGCAGGTCAGTTGTATGATTGACTACTGAAAATATCCAGTAATTAGATCATTGTCCTATATAACTGCTGAAATTTTCTCTTCAGGGGAATTCCACATATGGTAGTGTATCTATAGGATAATTTTGTATCGAGATTGTCCTTGAGGTCGAGAAGCATCAATTCTACAAATTCGTAAATGATGGTCAGAAGCGGTGTTATCTTAAATGAGTTGAAAGGGAAGCTCGAAGATATGGAGAAGAAAGAGCGTATACCCAAAGATTTCAGAGTGGATAGAGTGCTGATGAAGACCATGTGAGACAAATTTAAAGTGTTGTAACCTTTTTTTTTTTTTGTAATTTGTGAAGTTTTGTAATGTAAGCATTAAAGGGGTGTGTTAGAGATAATGCTTCATTAATGTTGCATACTACAATTTGGGGATTAGTTTGAGGATTTGTTGGACTCTGTTGAGATATTGTCTCAACTCCTCCACCCATGTTTAGAATTAGTTGGATCTCACTCCAACTATATATACCTAATGTATCTGAGTGTAAGTGTGCAATCAAATTATCATTTGTGTGTTTATTTGATATGGTTGCTCTCCATATTCTCAATTAAAATGGCCATATCATATGAAATCAAAGTGAAAAGTTTAATACTTTATGATCAATAATATCTATCCAACACATTATCAATCACTCATTTTGTTCTCTTATCAATGATATCCATCTAACACACTAACCATACTAATTGATATCCACCCAACACACTATCGATACTCATACCCATACTCATACCCATATTGATTGATATCCATCCAACACACTACCCATCACTTATTATGCTCTCTTAAAATCATCATCCTAAAATGTATTATCAAAGAGAGATCCAAGATATACTTAATGTCAGGATCCATACCCATACCCATACCCATACTAATTGATATCCATCCAACACACTACCCATCACTTATTATGCTCTCTTAAAATCATCATCTTAAAATGTATTATCAAAGAGAGAGATCCAAGATATACTTAATGTCAGGATCAATACTTTATGATGAACGATAACCACCCAACACACTACCCATACTCATTGTAATATTATGGAACACAAAAGGTCAAAGACTCATGATCACTGATATCAATTGATTGTGCTCTCTTAATACTGCCATCTTGAAATGTATTATTGCAGACAGAACCAAAAATACAATCCATAGACAGTGAAGTATGGGCTTTATGACATATGGGCGGCCAAAAATACAATCCATAGACAGTGAAGTGTGGGCTCATGTGGTATCTGGTCTGTTTTATTTATAATTATCGCAGGCTTTCAGATTGATGTAATTATAAGTTTTAATAATTAAAAATGCAATATGAAGTTGAATGAGTGTAAAAAATGGTATTTTCTTGCTCATGCCATGCATCATAAAGTTGCTCATGATAGCTCATCTTTTTGTAAAAAATGGTATTTTCTTGATGGGGCAGATATTCATCTTTGTATTCATATAAAGATGTGTCGATGCATATCTTACTCGGATTAGATTTATGAGCATATTCAAATTTGTATGTTATTGCCATTTACAGGAGTGGAATGGAAGAGGCTAGCCAAGGGTTCATAGTTTCCAACCTATCACGTGAGAGTCACAGCAGATAATATCATTAATATTTAATACAAAATTATAATAATTGTGTTCTGTACTTTTTAAATTTTTGTGTTTAGGTTCAGACTATAACATGATGGATGGAGATGTGTAATTTAATATTTAAATTTAAATAATAATAAAATTATACTTTAATGTTTATGTCATTTATGTCAATATAGAAGTTTAATTCAATTTAAAAGTAAATAAATTTATTAAAAGTTAAAATCTCTTTTTATATATTATGAAGGAAAAGAAGGAAAAGTTAAGAATAGTTGAAAATGGAAAAGTTATGGGAAGGTTTCAACTTAAAAAAATATTAGTTAAAGTAGAATACTAAAAATCAAAGGCTTTAATAAGTTATTAATAAAAAAAAATTAATGGTATTCACGTTTTATTATCAATATAATGAAAGAATCTCATAATTTGGGTCCATGTATCAATTAAAGATTTAATTACTAATGCACTTAGATCTATGTTAATTTGGGTTTTTTCAAGGTTTTAAAACAAATCAAATTAATTAAGGTATAAACCTTCCTCTAGTTTTGTTCATCCACAAATTGGATGCAAACCTTCTTCTAGTTTTGTTCATGGATAAATTGGATGTTAAACTATAGATCAATATAGTTGTTTGTATCACTGAGAATATGAATCATCATATCACTTTATGTCTAGATCATATCATGACCATCGAATTACATAACTACAAGTGCATACTAAAGAAACACACTTTACCTAAAGACACATTAGACCAAGTTGATCTTAACTAACTCCTAAGTGTGTAAATATCCTAACACCCCCCCTTAAGAGCAACTTGTTTGACTCTCTCAACACAAGTATCAAGTGTCTTCCTCATTTACCCTAGCATTGTTTTTATAATCATGAGTTATAATCTATATCTAATATCCAAAGTGATTGACAATTGAGATTACTTCTCACTTTGCTTGAGATTCAGATTACATGCTAATTACTTTTAACATTTCCTTAAATAACTCAATTAAATAAATAAATAATAAAAACAATTTAATTTAATAATTCCTTTAGTTAAAGAAAATCCAAGAGTAGAAGGCTCTGGATGATTTCCACATATCTAGGAACATAGACCTATGTGGAAATACATGTCTTATGCTACCATTAGCATCAACAAGAAGCCAATATCAAAAAATGTAGTGGTGGGGACACTAGGGATGCAGAGGCCAATAAGATTCTATATCTTGAGCCCTACCCTTCTAGATGCTCGCCCCAAAGTCCTGAGTGCATTGAAATGCCTCACTGAATAAATGAATTTTAAAGAAGTTTTTCTCTTGAGGGGGAATGCATTTGCAGTGCTCCTTTCTTTCCATTGCACATAACACTCAATGTGTTTTGACCTCAAGTTAAAACCATTTTCAAGGGAGAGCATTGCAGTGTTCTTTTATTTCCATTGCACATAGCACTCAATGTTTGAACTTGCAAAAGAAATAAAAAGAATAAAAAGGAAAATAAAGGGGGCTTGGAAAACAGTTGCATTGCAAATGAACGGTAACTCAAGGATGTAGCTCACACTCCACAAAGGCACCCATAAATAACATAATAATCCCATTCCCAAGAGTCTTTTCCCAATCCACCTCATACTCCTTACATGATCTAGAAAGGGTCTTCTTGGGGAACATTCCTTGACTCAAGTATTAGCCTACCCAATAGGGCACCATGACACCCCTCCTATACCTAAATTTGAAAAAGTTTATAAGGTCATTGAGTATTCGTTTAATTTGAAAAGGGGGGATTTAATGCACTTGTTTGGGTGGTTCTTTTATTAAATGCTTCTTATTTAGCATGATTCATATGACTTTTAGACCCTTCGAGGGTGTATTTGATTATATTTGTAGGACTATACCCAATGGAAGTCATTCATGAAGGAACTAAACCACATCGACCTTCATAGGGGCATGAAGCCCATTGGATGGATGTTGTGTCCCACACATTGGAGGCCTAGGATGATGAGCATTTCACCTTGGATGACATTTTAGGCCCATGAAAAAGGCCCAAAAACATGAAAAAGAGAAAACTTCACCTTTCTATTCCCAAGCGTTCCTCATTTGCAGCATGACGTCACATATTTAGAAGGTCGTTTGGTGTATTTTGCACACTTAGTTGTGTTGTGGGATTATGACACCACACTCTTGCTTGATTTGGGGATGACGCAACACCTTTGTAGCATGAAATCCTAGCCTTTGGAGGATTTCATTCACACATTCCACCTTGAAGAAGAGATTTATGGATTTTCATGCCACTATTTTGTTATTTTCATCATTTTGTATCCTATGTGGGAAAAAAGAACAAATCGATTTGCTAATTAAGCATTATAATTCTTTTTTTGACCTAAAATTAAGTTTTAAATTGTAAATGTGGAAAAATTATACTTGGGTTTCTCTATAAATAGAGGCAACTCATTTTTCATTTGCTAACTTGCTACTTGAGAGAATTTTTTCTCTCACAAAAATTGTATCCCTCTTTTCTTATTCATTCTTGGCTAGCGACTTGTCTTTTTGGAGAGTATTTTGTTTGGAAATGGATTCTTGAAACATTGGAGCTTGGTTTTTGACGTAGGATATCTTATTCAAATGTTTTCTTGTAGGTGTGTTAGTGTTTGATGGTAAAGTTTTGCAACTTGCTTGAAGAAACCCTGGGAGGGTTAGGATTATCTATCCCGTCCTTCAAGATTTTCTATTTTATGCAAGGAGGCCATTCAAGGATTGATTCAAGGGTTAGGAGGGTCTATCCTCTCGAATATCTTCCTTATCTAGGGTTTTTAAGACTAGGGGTTAGGATGGTCTATCCCCCTAGGGATTCAAAAACTAGTTTCCCATCAACTAGTTAGCTAAACAACTTGGTCTAGAGAGATGACTTGGCTTATAAGGTTTTAAGTCCAAGGTTCAAGTTATCTATTCTTATCCATTTAACTTATTTTTGATGTTGTGACTCCATTTTCCCGAATTGACAAGGCACTAGTTACATTGGACAAAGTAAAATTTTGCATTGAGAAACATGAAAATTACTCTCATGTGATCTCTAAATTTTTAGATAAATTGCTCATACTCTAAGCTATCTTTTCATGCTAAAATGTCTTGATTTCTTAGAGTCTTTCTTGTTGATGTAATAACTAATTAGCTACAGCCATTAGGGTTGCAGAAAACCCTCTCTCTTTCTCTTGTTTACTTGCTATTTTAACCACAGAAAGTTGTGTTTGGGCATTGCAAATTAATCTACTTTTTAAGGTATAAAATTTGGATTTAATTTCTGATTTATGTGGTGGAAACCTGATGTTGTAGCAAATGTTTTCTACAACCATATAGGGATGATATAAACTTTCTTATAACACTTACTTTACAATCTTTTCAACCATCAAAATTGTGATTTAATCAATGGAATATTCTCTATTGCTTACAAGCTTTCATTTGCCATCATTTAATGTTGATTTTGACAGAAATTTATTGCAGTTGTTAACATCTACTTCTTGCTGGTATAGTTTATAGTCTGCTGCAAATTTTGGGACAACAAGGTTTCTTTTGTTTGCCTTGGTGTTTGGGGGCTTATTTTCACGATCTTTGGTTTTGGGATAGTGTTTCTAACATTGGTTTTGCATTTTGTTGATCAACATATCTCTTTCCTTTACCAAAGTCACAATTTTTCAAACCCTAATCCCTCTCATCTAGTGACCAAAGGAGGGACCCTTTCTAAACACTTGTCTTGTTACCTCCATTTCCTTATGGTGGATTCATCCATCGCTAAAATTAGGGGAGTAATTGCTAAGGTGACGGTGGTGTTTACTCCCAGTTTTGTCTCACATTTGTTGCTTGTGATTGGATTTTACCTAATGACACTTTATGCGATAAAAAACCCCAAGAAGATAAAATTTATATCTAGTTGTCCAGCACCAAAGAATGAAATTGAGGTAGGAAGTTTCCTAGGATTGGTCTACTACTATCGAAGGTAAGGAAATTAAGTTCCTTTGGAAAACCCTTCATGAAGAAATATTTCAAAAACTTAAGAATCTCCTCATGTCTACACCCATATTAATACTTCTTGATTTTGACAAGGTTTTCTTGGTATGCATGATGCGAGTAAGGCACTAGGGGAGTAATCATGAGAAAAAGGAAGAGTGGTATGATATAAGTCAAGGAAGTTCAATGCTCATGAATAGAAGTACTCAACTCATGATCTAGAACTCCTTTCAATAGTGCATGCCTTCAAGCCATGGAAAAAATACTTAATTTGTAGAAAAATTCAACTACAAACAGATCATGAAAGCTTGAAATACTTGCAAACTCAACTACAGTCTACAATTGAATACCAAACAATGGAATTGGATGGAATTTCTGAGTGACTATGACTATGAATTTCTACATATAAAAGGAAAGGACAATATAGTAGCTTATGCCCTAAGTCAAAGATGACATATAGGTGGAATATCACAAGCTCAGTGAAACTTAAGAGAAGTTATTAGGACACAATCCAAGGAGGATAAATGGTATCAAGAAGTATGCCAAGGAATGTTAAGGAGGAAATATTGGATAGAAAAAGAAGTGAGAAAGTAAAATGATTGTCTTCTAGATAAAGAGAGGGTGTTGCTTTGGAGAAACCAAATTTATGTATCAAACCACAAGGAGATGAGAAGACTTGTATTTCATGAAGCTCATGATGCTCCTTATTTCATACACCAAGGATACCAAAGGACATACCAAATTTGAAGTAATTATACTTCTATCTTAGTTTGAAATCTGATACTACCACTTATGTATACTAGTGTTTCGAATGATAACAGATACAAGTAGAACATCAACATCCAATGAAAAGATCGAATCTCTTAAATATACCATCTTGGAAGTGGGAAATAATCTTGGGGTTACCTAGCACCTCTAGAGGTAATGGATCGATATTTGTGGTATTTTATCGATTGATGAAGATATCCTACTTCATTCCAGTAAATGCTCATTGGACATATGATATAGCCAACATTTTCATCCAAGTAATGAGACTGCATGGTGTACCAAACGTAATTGTGACAAATAGTGACCCAAATTTTACTTCCAAGTTCTAGTAGAGTTTGTTTCATGAGATACACTTGAGGCTGAGTTTCAATACAACTTACCATCCAAAGACATATGTTGAGATAAAAAGATTCAATAGAAGTCGCAAAGACATGCTCAATATTTATGTGGTGGATTAACCAAGAAACTAGGAGGACTAACTAACCTTAGTAGAATTTGATAATAATAATAATGGATTGTTGACGCACAGTGGGCAGACCTAGGGTTAATCATTAATAAAAAAACAAAACCCTTAGACATAGTCCCTTTCGGAATCACTTCCATGCAAGTGAATTCTCACTTGAGGCATCTAGAGGGTGCATGAACCAAGTTTCTGCAATGATGAGAGGAAGTGAGGCATTCAACATGACCATAGTATGCATTATCCATTCATCTACTGTGTGCGCAATTTCCATTACTTAACCTTTAATTATAATTCAATATACCATGTGCATGACATTAATCCACTTAACATTCATTCATTCATCATTAACTTAAGTGCGTCAGATCATAAAAACATTCTTGAATACTAAACATTCACCATCACTGCACAATAGCCACAAACAATAAACGGATCTATACTAACCATCCATCTCATGCATCAGAAACATAACACACATAAGAAAAACATCAAGACACAAGGTTTTAACATGTTTCACCCCAAACTAGGCCACATCCACAACAACTAGCTTCTTATTCATTCATTCATAATCTTCATTACATTCATGTGCATTGTTCTCATACATAAATATTTAGTTACAACCCAAAAATTCCCTAGCCATTCTATGTTGTAGTACACACATACTTCTCTATTGATCTTCAACTCATCTCAATATTCATGTCTCGACATTTATAACTCATGATTCTTCACTCTCGTTTTTCACTCATGACTACTTTCTACCCAAAAAACCCATACATATTTATATTATTATATTAGGGATAAGCTCATTACAACATGGTTACAAAGTGGAAACCATGTCCCAAAACTCTTAACTAACTTCCGCCTTTTGTGTGCTAACTCCTTAAAATGTGTTAACGGCTTTCCGTGCACTCTGCTCCTTTGCCAAAATGTCATGCAATCTAATTCTAAGTGATTCCCAAAACTTACCTAAAAATTCCTACTCCAATAGCCCCCCAATACTAAATGGTGGCTCGTCATGATCCACTTATTCCTACTTCTGCTCTCACTTTTCCACGAGCTTGGTCTCCAAGAAGTTATGAAGCTTTTTCTTAGTAGTGGCGACCGTCCCCTTCACATGTTCTTCTTTCTTTGCTAACTATTATGCTATTTGTGTTGTTACCGAGCCCTGTAGCTTCTCGGTAGTCTCTGAGGTGGCTTGTTTCACCACTCCTTGTGCAACTATGAGCTCTTCTTCTACCTTGTATGCATATTCCTGTAATAACTCCATCTTCTAGGAAAGAGCTTGTTTCTCTGCTCTCATCTGGTTCATTTTAGAGTATATCTTCTTGGGTAAGTTTTGGGAATCGAGTCGAAGTTGATTGCACGACATTTTTCAAAAGGAGAAGTGTGCATGAAAATCAATTAACACATTTTGAGGATTTAGCATGCAAAAGGCGGAAGTTAGTTAGGAGTTTTGGGACATGTTTTCCACTTTGTAACCATGTTGTAACAAGCTTAATGCTAATAGAATAATATAAATATGTATGGGTTTTTTGGGTAGAAAGTAGTCATGAGTGGATAATGATGAGTTATGAATGTTGATTAATGAATAGTGATCTGATTTGAAGATAAATAGAGAAGTATTGTTATATTTTCTTACATTTTCAGTAGCAATAGATTTACCATAGTATTTTGATCTTCATTTAACATTCAATAACCATATACTAAAAATATAAGTAGAATCACAAAGCAAATAGAAAAGCACAAGAAGACACAAAGATTTATCCTAGGAAAACTCCAAACTCAAGGAAAAACCCAACCAAATTTTCTTAGAGAAAGTATTTCTGATAATACATTACAACCATGAACAAGCTCTTTTCATAAGAGAAAAACTAACAATGAAGAAACCCTGATAACAAGTACTTATATATTCTTCTTGTCAAACCCTAGCGAGGGTAGACAACTAAGTCACCTCACAACCCTAACAAAGCTCTTCTAGAGGTAGCGCACAAGAAAAACCACCAAGAACCCTAGTTTCAATGTCTCCTACGGTTGCCTCAGACATGCGTCTCATTTTCCTTGTTGATATTATGAGTGTAGTGTGTGTAAATGAGTAAAGACATCACCTTTATTTATACTAGTTCAATCACTTTACTGGGGCAGACTTCTCTTACTGGAAATTATGTTTTTCTTTATTATTTTTCCAGTGGGGTGGAATTCTCTTCTGGGGTCTTCAATATTAATTTATTGTTTTCCTATGGGCCGACTTCTCTTCCTGGAAATTATATTTCCACCTTATTATTTTCATGTGGGCCAACTTCTCTTTCAGGGTGTTCTTCAACTATTCAATGGTCTTCCTTTGACTTCTTCAAGTCTTCTTCTTCTCTAAGAAAATTTTTCTAGGAGGGAATACCTTCCACTGCTACCAAAACATCAACAGTCCCTCTTATCTAGGGAAGTATTCTTTTACGATGTTCTCTTCTAGTAGTCCCAATCACACCCATCCATTTCACATGGTATGGGAAAGACTACCACCATAGTCACAAGACTACGCTGCAAGTATCTTGTTGTTTCTCCTCTCCTAGTAGTCTCCATCACACCCATACACTTCACATGGTATGAGAAAGACTACCACCATAACCCCATTCACACCTAGCCACTTCACATGGCTTAGGTAAGGTTATGCCATGGTCCCAATCACACCTAGACACTTCACATGGCATTGGAAAGACCACACTACAAGTCCCAATCACACATATCCACTCCACATGGTGTAGGAAATAGTTGTACCAGGATACTCATTATTCCCTCAGTCACTTCACATGACTGATCTAGGAAACCCTTGGATAAAGGGAGAGTATCTTCCCGCTATAGGAGAAAATCACAACTCCCTCTCAATGAGGGTGGATAGTTTGCATCATGCCAAGCATGTATATGAAGTACTCATACTTCACTCTAGACAGAGACCTGGTGAGAATGTTCGCTATCTGCTCATTTGTGGATATGTACTAGAGCTCCACTGCTCATTTCTGCACCATGTCTTAGATGAAATTGTATTTTATCTCTATATGATTTGACTTGTCATGAAAGACTGGATTCTATAAAAGCTTCACACAAATTTGATTATCACAGTATATCAAATTTGGCTCCAACTCTAGATCAAATAACCCTACAAGCAACTTCTAAAGACACATTGTTTCACGACTTGCAACACTGGTTGTTATATATTCTTCCTTTGTTATAATCAGTGCTACTCATGATTGTTTTCTACTCAACCATGAGATCATACCTGATCCCAAACTGAAGCAACATCTTGATGTGATTTTCCTATCCACTACACTCCCCACCCTTTCCAGGTCTGTATAACCTTGCATCTTTACTTTACTGTCTGAGATATATCTGATTCCATATCCAACCATACCATGCAACTACCTCAATACATGTTTTTCTGCTACCAATTGTATATGTCTAGGCTCAACCATGTAATGAATCAATGTGTTCAGTGCACATCATGTATCTGGCCTGGTGTTAACCAGGTACATCAAGGATCTGATGAACTATCTATATATCATGGGATCAACCAAATATGAAAAATAATCACTCAAGAGCTTCAGATTTTTAACCATAGGTGTGGCCATGGACTTGTTGTCTATCATCCTGAATATCTGCAGGATATCAACTGTATACTTTCCTTGGCTAAGGAAGATCTCATATGGTCTCTACCACACTTATAATCCCAATAAATAGTGCATCAAACCCAAATCCTTCATTTTGAACTCTGAAATGATCTCCCTCTTGCACCCATCTATGAGCTTCTCATCCCCTGAAAGAAACATGCCATCCACATATAGTACCAATATCAAGGGGAAACCATATTTGACCTTGGAGTAAAGGTTGGGATCTACATCACTCTTGGTAAACCCCAATCTCATCAAATAGTTGTGTATTATGGCATACCAAGCCCTGGATGTCTGGTTACGCCCATACAAATATTTCTTCAATTTACAAACATGGGACTCCTTCCCATAGATAAAACAAACCTTGTGGTTTCTCTATGTACACTTCTTCTTCAATTACAACATTCAAGCAAGTAGTCTTGACATCCATCTAGTGTAATTACAAATCAAAACAACGTATGATATTCCTTCCAGTGATTAGATTGTTCTGAAGGTAACCTGCTCTGATACCATGTTAGATTTTCTTACATTTTCAGTAGAAATAAATTTACCAAAGTATTTTGATCTTCATTTAACATTCAATAACCATATACTGAAAATATAAGCAAGATATAGAAGTATATAGACAAGCACAATAAGACACAAAGATTTATCCTAGGAAAACTCCAAACTCGGGGAAAAACCCAACCAAATTTTCTTAGAGAGAATATTTTTGATAATACAATACAACCATGAACAAGCTCTATTCACAAGAGAAAAACTAACAATGAAGAAACCTTGATAACAAGTAATATCTCTTCTTCTTGTCAAACCCTTGCGAGGGTAGACAAATGAGTCACCTCACAACCCTGGCGCAACTCTTATAGAGGTAGTGCACAAGAGAAACCACCAAGAACCCTAGTTGTAGCATATCTTAGGGTTTCCTCAAACTTACGTCTCCATTTTCCTTATTGAGATAATGAGTGTAGTGTGTGTAAATGAGCAAAGGAGTCACCTTTATTTATACTAGTTCAGTCAATTTATTGGCACCAAATTCTCTTCCTGGAAATTCTATTTTTCTGTATTATTTTTCTAGTGGGGACGACTTCTCTTCTGGGGTCTTTAGTACTACTTTATTGTTTTCCTGTGGGCCGACTTATCTTCCTAGAGACTCTAATTCCACTTTATTATTTTCCAATGGATCAAATTCTCTTCTGGGGTGTTCTTCAACTGTTCAAGGGTCTTCCTTTGACTTCTTGGAGTCTTCTTCTTCTCTAAGAAAAGTTGTCTAGGAGGGAATACCTCTCGCTGCTACCAAAACATCAACAAGTATGTGCACACTGCAACATAGAACAACTAGGGCAGGTTTGTATTGCAATTGAATATCTATGTATGAGTGCAATGTGCATGAATGTAATGGATATTATGAATTAATGAATACAAATCCAGTCATTGTGGACGTAACCCAGTTTGGGGTGAACCATGTTAGAACCTCGTGTCTTAATTTGTTTCTTATGTGTGTTATGTTTATGGCACATGTGATGGATGGTTAGTATAGATTTGTTTATTGTTTGTGGTCATTGCGCAATGATGGTGAATTTTTAGTATTCATATATGTTCTTATGATCCTACGCACTTAAGCTAATTATGAATGAATGAATGTTAAGTGGAGTAATGTTGCACCTAGGTTAAGTAATGGAAACTGTGCATATAGTAGATGAATGGACAATGCATAGTATGGTCATGTTGAATCCCCACTTCCCTCCATCACTGCAAAAACTTGGTTCCTACAACCACACTACATGCCTCGGGTGAGACTTCATTTGGTTGCAGGTGATGCTGAAAGGGCCGATGTCTAATGGTTTTGTTGGTTTATGAATTATTAACCTCCAGTCTTCTCACTGTGCATCAACATGGATACCATCATTACATCAAGAAAAAATTGTTTTGATCCTTGTATAGACGGAAGTGCAAATCCTCTATTAGTTGAGACAATATAGAAGTGTGACTAACTCAAGAGAAGCACAACCTAGAAGAAATGAAAAATATAGTAAAACAAGATTAATAAGATCTAAAAACTTCTCGATACTAACCAAATAACTATGTAGATAAAAGGTGTTTCTTAACATTAAACAAAAAAGGATTTATTTGAGCCTAGGGAAATGGGAAAACCTAGAATTGAGATACAATGGACCTTTTGAGATCTTAGCACATATGGGTGTCATTACTTACAGATTAGACTTACAACCACAAATGAAAATTCATGATGCATTTCATGTATCTTTTCTTAAGAAATATCTATCTGGCCCCATTCATGTGTTGGACTTTAATGTTATACAGATGAAGAAAACCTAGGAATTTCTCACTAAGCCCCCGATGATCATTATAGTGAACCTTGATAGATAAAGTATAAAATAGTGAACCTTGAGGTAACCATTAGCTTGAATCAACCCCCTTTCTTTTGTATGATTTGATGTGTATTTCTCTTAGTCTTAATTTTTTATTTCATTTACCTATGTAGTTACATTAATGGTGTCATTTTAAATATAAACATGTTATATTTTGGACTCAAATCAACAAATTTACAAGTCTTCAAAATATATATGACTCAAATTGTTGATCCCCTAACTCCCTCTGGTCAATGAAAAAGAAAAAACACACAGAAAACAACGCTCTAAATTTATTGATAAAATAATAACATGGACAAAAACACCACCAATGGTTTTTTGTTAGAGTAAAATGTGTGTAATATAGCATTTTCTAGTGTCAAAGATTGTCATCATGTTGATGTAAATTTGTTAGTTATAAAACTTCTTTAAACATGAGTGCATTTTATAAAAAGTACACATACACTTTGTAATCACCCTTCTCTTGAATGGTACTTATTTTAATGTTGATTTATGTTAAGTGAGGTAGGCAATAAGACTTTTTATATAAAGATTAAAACACTAATGTTGATTTATGTTAAGTGAGATAGGAAACTTTTTATATAAAGTTCAAAACACTTAACCACTTGAACTAGTCCACCATGCTTCATTAATTAATTACTTCTATACATTTCATTCGTAATTTTTTTTTACTTTATACCTAGATTTTATAGAGAAAA
>SNQJ01S0040475.1:52751-98138 GCA_010110895.2 Picea sitchensis | reverse complement strand
GTGGAAATTTAGTGCTTTGATTAGAACTATGTATTTGTGATGGGGAGACCATTTTACATTTCATTTGGTGCATATTTGAGAACTTTTTGAACTTGATGATCATTGTGATATCATGTTCAAGTCTTGATCAAAGCACTCCAATTTATCATCAAAAATTTCATCCTATTGGATCACGTTCAACTTCATATTCTACTATCATTCATGTCTTCTTGGAGAGTATGTTCTTTGACACATTGTGGAATTTCCATGATGATTCATGTATTTTCTCTTGGAGGATCTTTATTTCAATTAACTCTTTGTTCTCTTCACCTCTTCTAGAGTGGTGTGTGTGAAGAGTTTGGAGATATATTGGTTTTGAACATTACTACTCTATCTTGAATTTCTTAGTAGTACTCCATCATGATCATATTGATGTTGTCATTATTAGCCATTCTACATTGATTCTTAACGGTAAAAAATGTATTCTCCTTACACCTTATTGAGCATCTGGTTGCACTTTATTGATAGTTTCATACATTGTTCCACTTGAAAGATTATCCTTGACAACAACAAAGTTTGAAGCTATCTTTACCGCTTGTCTAGGATGTTTAATTTTTTCATTAAAGGGGAATATAATGTAATACTATCTTGTTCCAAATGTGTTCATTATAACCCATGATGTAATTATTTTTTAGTGTCACATTTACCATGATACAACCTAGCACTATAATGACTACAAGTACACACAATGAGGGATCATTATAATTGTGATATCTTAGATATTTCACATTATTGGCGTATTATTCTTATGCAACACAACTCCTTCCTTGGCTCAGGTGCTCATTCCAGTAGTCAACATTTTGGGGGAATGTTAAAATGTGTTTTAATTTTGTCTAGTGGCTTGATGTTATTTTGTACTTAGTGTCATAATCATTATCATTATAACATCAATTGTAGGGAACTTATACATGTAAGATGGTCTCACTAAAAATTTTCAATATTGTACATGTTCACATGGAGATAATTTTGGGAGTTATTTCATAGCGTCATGTCTCTCAGGTAATGCTGACCTACACYCATATGTTATTCTTATCCATTACTTCATTACTTATTCCTTATCTCTTGATGATATTATCATCAATTTTTATGATTTGGTTGATCTCCACCCTTGATTGTGCCTTATGATCAATGGTCCAAGTTTATCCTATTTACTATAAATTAAGACAATTGGTCTTGAATTAAGGAAGAGTGGAGGGTGGMTTTTGGTACTGATCATTATATTGGACCCTATGGGTCCTTAGGATAGATAATCTATATGATTTAGAGTTGTATGAATCCCATTTGAACTCCATACATGTGTATGATATAGATATTGTAATTGGGAGATTTATATAAAGAATAATAAGACCTTGCTTATGTGGATGTTTCCCCATATTGTGGTTTTACCATGCAAATTTCTTGTCTCATTAAAGGGGAATATAATGTAATACTATCTTGTTCCAAATGTGTTCATTATAACCCATGATGTAATTATTTTTTAGTGGCACATTTAACATGATACAACCTAGCACTATAATGACTACAAGTACACACAATGAGGGATCATTATAATTGTGATATCTCAGATATTTCACATTATTGGCGTATTATTCTTATGTAACACAACTCCTTCCTTGGCTCAGGTGCTCATTCCAGTAGTCAACATTTTGGGGGAATGTTAAAATGTGTTTTAATTTTGTCTAGTGGCTTGATGTTATTTTGTACTTAGTGTCATAATCATTATCATTATAACATCAATTGTAGGGAACTTATACATGTAAGATGGTCTCACTAAAAATTTTCAATATTGTACATGTTCACATGGAGATAATTTTGGGAGTTATTTCATAGCGTCATGTCTCTCAGGTAATGCTGACCTACACCCATATGTTATTCTTATCCATTACTTCATTACTTATTCCTTATCTCTTGATGATATTATCATCAATTTTTATGATTTGGTTGATCTCCACCCTTGATTGTGCCTTATGATCAATGGTCCAAGTTTATCCTATTTACTATAAATTAAGACAATTGGTCTTGAATTAAGGAAGAGTGGAGGGTGGATTTTGGTACTGATCATTATATTGGACCCTATGGGTCCTTAGGATAGATAATCTATATGATTTAGAGTTGTATGAATCCCATTTGAACTCCATACATGTGTATGATATAGATATTGTAATTGGGAGATTTATATAAAGAATAATAAGACCTTGCTTATGTGGATGTTTCCCCATATTGTGGTTTTACCATGCAAATTTCTTGTCTCCTCTCTCTTATTTGATAGATCTACTTTTATTCGTTTAATTCTTTCCATAGGATTTTATATAGGATAGATCTTGATAATATGTTTCTACATATTTCTCTTGGTGTTTCACTCAACAACATGAGTTGTGCTCTCTTTCCTTCTGTTAGGATGCAAATTTTCTATAAATTCAAATGACTTGTGCCTAGTTGTTTGGCACTTGTAAAAAATCAATGGGGAACTTCCAACCCCTCTACCTTTAATATTTCCTCTTCCTTCAAAGGTTCCCTTTCCTATAGAGGCTTCATTACTTCTTCCATATCCTTGGTTTGTAACATTTGCACTTCTTCCTTCTTCTCCCTTAGTTCCACTACTTTATCCTCTTCCAAACATACTTCTACCTTTTTCTCTTATTTATTTCCCACAAGTACAATGCTGATTTATTAACAATTTATCCTCAACCTTTAGGACAAGCTGATAGGATTCCCCAACTTTCCTAATTCTCATTATACTCATCTCATATTGAATGGCATACCTCAATCCGTTGGTATACCTAGACATAGCTTCCTCTCCACCATCATTATGCCCATACCTAATAGACAACTTATAAAATTCTTATGTATTTTAATTTACAATCATCTCCTTCTGATTAAGGTTATGTAACTTCCTAAATAAATTTGAAGTATAGTCAATATAGTAAAATTTACCTTTTAGTTAATAGCCACCATTTTGTCCCAAGTCTTGATTTTGTATTTTCCTTTCCTTTTCCTAACTAGCTACACATTGTCCCACCATAAATATGTATGTACTTTCATCTTCATATAGGCCATATTCACTCTCTTAGGGTCTTCAATTTTTTCTATGTCATATAATTTCTCCATGTCTTTATCTAATAAATTAGATCTTTTGCATTTAGACTACCTAAATAGGTAGGGGTTCCCGTATTTTATTTTCCCCTCTAGTATGTTAATTCTTTTATAATCCTCTACTTTAGGGCTTCAACTACCTCATCATCCTCCTATAGAAGTTCCAATCTCATGTTCAACATCACTCACATGATGTACTGCTTCAACTACAACCCCTCTTCTCTGAGTTGTTTCTATGGCTTCAATCTAGCTTAAATAGTTCTTAATACCCAAGTAACTTCATCCACAACACCTCCACATTTCCTTATACATATCCATTCCATGTTTTCTCATCTTCTGTTATCCATAATGTTGCTTCTACACAAATTCCCTTTACTACAATTTTAACTATCAAAACCTCCTTATTGGAACTACATTTTCTTCTTAGAAAAATTCTACTCGATAGTTTTCTTTAGCTGAAATTGTTCCCTTCAAGAGACACTCCTACTTTGATATGAAACTTGGTGCAACCTTGTACATACGAAAAAACACATAAGCAGGGCTACACATTGGAAATTAACACTAAAAATACATAGCCACAACTACACTTCATAATCATGCATACACACATTTTAATTAAGGCAGGGACCGTGCACATATAGGGACACTTGACAATTTATCCATTGATTTCTATCAATTTTTAGGAAATTACAATTTATATTATGATTGCCTCAAAGGGATTTTTTTTTTTGTAAATAAATTCAATCCCTTTAGTATAAGTCTCAAATGGGAATTTACAGTTCTAAAAAATTTACAAAACCACACCACAAGAAATTGAATTCATTTGTTTCTACTGGATTGTCTAGATTATTTCTCCTCTCTATCTCTTTCTTTCTCTTCTCCCTTAGCTCTCTCATTATGAATTTATTCTTCTCTTCATTAAACCACACCTCTCTTATGCACCTTCACCTCCTTTATTATATTCACATTTCTTCTCTTTATCTCTTTCTCTTACATGGCTTCCACATAATAAAAGTAAGATAACTCCTTAATAATTCCCCCCCATGAAAACTCTTAAAGGCTCATTAATAAAATCAAAGCAACCCTTTTATAAATTATGCCACATGTCCCCCAATTCATTTATAAATCCAAAAATTATCAAAATCAAGAGTATTCCCACTTAATCCATTATTTAATTCATTATTATGCTAAAGGAATATACAAGGGAATTTCCCACCCTAAAACTAGTCATCCAATATAGCTTGTTTCACAATTTTTCTTGCCTCATCACATAGGTACACATGTCTACTGATTTAAAAACCACTTTTCATACATGTCCTTCCATTCACTACTTGGTTTTTAAAAACCACCTTTCACAAACGTCCTTCCATTCCCATATGACCACCTTTTTCATGCAAAATTCTACCCCTATCTACCTCTACTCCCATACGTGTCTCTCCCACTCCTCCCATGAAACTTGTCTAAGTCTACGCCTTGTTTTTAAAAATCATATTGAATCCTATTTGTGATATATAAAATACCATGTATATTCCACTCGAATAGTTCATCACAACATATCTTATACCATTATGAAATCTTTTATTATGTAGGTTTATTTTCATTAGATCTCAGATTTATAATCACTAGCTTAATGCTCAAATTAATGAAATAACTAAAATGTAAAAATGAAAGACTAAGAAAAATAACACACCATCCACACAAATGAACACTACATGTATCTTTGTAAACCCAATATGCGATAAAACTCAGCTAGAAGGTGAGGCCTATGCTATACTGTCTTTTCTTTAGTAATGAAATGCAAGTACAAAGAAAGGGGGACACTCATTATGGAGTTTCCTATGACTCTGTGGCCTGAATGGTTACTACAGACTCTTCTTCCTACTTCTGTTATGCTCCTAAACCCCACTCCTCGGATACTCTACTCAACTATGGAACAATTAAAATACAAAATAATGGAACCCCTACTCCTAGCGACCAATTATTTAACATAGCATGATGGTCGTATAGGGTTAGGTGTTTGAATTCCTCAACCCTCAATTAGTGATCAAGTTTGGACCTTCTAGAATATTTCTTGAAAACCCACACTTGTATATCCCCACACATTTGAGTAATGGGGGCTGACATGACATCCAATTGTACCATGGTGGTCAACAAGGTAGGGAAACTTGCGATTAGGGAAACTTTTACGGGCTAAATTTCTCCCATGGGATAATTTTTCATGTTTTTTCCAAAAAATGATTTGCCAATTTCCATTTTTCTAAAACCAATTCGCCCAAATTCTATATAATAAAATTATTTTACCTTAAAAATAGCCCAAATTTTATAGACATTATATAAAATCCTTAAAAATTTGAATATTTTTACAAAAATATCACCAAACATTTTATAGTTTCCATATTAAGGATTAGTAAGATTTTACAAGGTTTCTACATTCTGAGATAAATTTCCATCTTTAAAATTATCCCTACTTGCAGGAGGAAAAACTTTCACATACGAGCTCCAATTGAGGTGATTTCTGCACCTTTAGAAAGGTCTTGGAGTGTAGAACACTGTTGAGGGTGTGTGCACAAGTTCTAGACTATGTAACCCCCAAAATGTCATTTAATTCCTCAAAATGGCTCTTAAAGGTTATGAACCCCACTTTTTCAAACTAGTACTTGCCACTAAAATGGCCATGCAAGTTGATCCCTCCAGTGTTTCCATCTAGAAAGTACCAAGATAGATGAAAAAATATATTATGATCCAATATAGATCATACCTCCCCATTTAGGGATGATATTGGTCCCCAAACGTTTTACTGAATGAGGTGAGGAAAAATTTCCTCTAGATTCTCTCTAGAGTACCATTTTTCCTTGCCTGGAAGTTGTCCTTTCAACTCAATCTGCCAAAGGTCATGCTGCCCATGTCTTGTATTTCTGGACCACTTATGTGAAACTATGTCTTATTGCAAACTCTATTTGAGCTTCTGGTGCTAAGTCCTCTATGGTAGGTAGGACTTGATCCTTAGTTTCTTGATCTAACATGGAAGGATCATAGAGTTTTATATTCTCCACATTCACAACTAAGTAAATGTGCATGTATGGGGGTAGATTGAGTCTACAAGCATTGCCATCCATATTCTCCAATACCTCAAAAGGGCCATACCCCAAATCCTTGATATTCTTACCAAAAACATGTAGTATTTCCTTGTTCAAATGTAACCAAAATCTGTCTCCCACTTTAAATGATTTCTCAATTATGTGTTGATCATGTCTGGCCTTATACTTTTCCTATGACTTCTTCAACATCTCTTGTACTTGCAAATGGATCTGTACAATATTTTCAAAAGAATTCTTTGCTTTTAATGCTTTTCCTATGATTTCTTTCCGCACTCCTCCTTGATGTCTAAAAACAACATCTAAGGGATAAGGTGGAAAATATCCAAAGCAAGTTTCAAAATGGGACTTATTGGTAGAATTATGGATTTCTCTACAATAAGAGTGTTGAATTTAGATTAGATTTTCATCCTAGGTCTTTGGATGCTTATGATTGTAACCCCTCAAAAGCTATACCAATGTTTTGTTGACTACTTCTATCTACCCATTTGTCTATGGATGGAATGTCATAGATCTCTTAAACTTTGTGTCCATCTTCTCCCAAAGTGTATTCCAAAAGGCACTAAGAAATATGGTATCCTTGTCTGAGATGATGCTCCTTGGTATCCCAAAGTGCACCAATACCAATTCTAAGATTTTTTTTTCTAGTTATTGTCCTTTGATGGTCTTTTTACAAGGAATAAAGATGCACATCTTGTTGAACCTATCAACTACCACAAAAATATAGTCATTTCCCTTCCTAGTTGTTGGTAAACATCTCACAAAATTCATGGAAATGCTTTCCCAAGGTCAAGTAGGTATAGATAAGGGATGGCATAGACCTTGCTTTCTATTACTAGGCTTGTTGTTACAACAATGTAGGCATCCTCTAATATATCGTGCTACATATTATTGCATTTTGGACCAATACACATACTTTTATAAGTTAGCAATTGTCTTCCCAACACGAAAATGTCTTGCAACTTTGGATGTTAGATCCTCTTTGATACGATGAAATATTTCACCTTTAAGAACAAAAATACTGTCTATATTGTAAAGTAACCCATTTTGGAGATGATATTAAACCTTACTATCACCTTCTTCTACATGAATTCAACCATGTATATATTGAAACTCCTCTTTAAATTCATCATCCTCTGTGTATGCCTCTTTGCATGCATCATGTGTAAAAGGATCCATGTGCATAAGAGTTACCAAAGCTATAATATTGGATGTGGGTGGCATTGAAAGCATGTTTTCCAACTTATTAGTGTTTCCCTTCTTATACTTGATGACTAGATGAAATTGCTACAAAAACCTGATCCATATGTAATGTCTGGTTTTCTAAAGCTTACTTTTAGGGCCTGCAAATATTGCAGTGGCTAGTGATATGCATGGATAATGGTTTCCTTGACCATCGAATATTGCTTCCACTTCTTAACATATTGAACTAGAGCATAGAGTTCCTTATTGACTAATAGTTCGGTCGAAAGTTAGTTTTTTTTCGATCGAAAGTTAATTTTAATGGAAAAACTAACTTTAGTTTTAAAATTATTGTTAGATTTAAATTTTTCGTTAGATTTTTCAAGGGAATCTTTAGATATAACTTTCGACCGAAAAAAAATTTCATCCAAAATATTTTTTAGCCAAAAAAATTTAAGAGTTCGGCCGAAAAATTACCATTAGCAAGTTTTGCGACCTGATTCCCAAGAAAGTGTTACCTAGACTCATGATTTTACCCTATCATATGTAGGGTTGTTCAAAAATACCCCATGAAACATCTCATAATGATATCATAATGGCTTACCTCATTACATCAAAACTTCTCCCATAACATACCCACTTGCATATGTCTCCACTTTGAAGGGGTTATGCAAGTTAGGAAATGTGAGAACTAGTGCTTAACTAATATTTCATTTCACCTCATTGAAATATTTTTGTTGATT
Source organism: Picea sitchensis (assembly GCA_010110895.2). NCBI lineage: Eukaryota > Viridiplantae > Streptophyta > Pinopsida > Pinales > Pinaceae > Picea > Picea sitchensis. Next base: position 89,986 of record SNQJ01S0040475.1, on the reverse strand, counting down.
CTTTCCCCACTGTAAACTCTTACTACTCGTTGTTATGGCATGGAGTGGTGTAGATACCGGTGAAAAGGATGCTATGGACTTTCGTAGGTATTGTGATACCTCAACAAAGCTCCTAACATCAATGACATTAGTAGGAACTGGCCATTTTATGATGCCTCCATTTTTTGGGATTTATCTTGAGCTCCCCTCCACCGATCACATACCCGAAATACATCAATGAATACTAATAAAACTCACATTTCTTGAGGTTAGCCAACAACTGGTGGTTTTTCATAGTCTCTAACACCTGCATAAGATGTGAGATGTGATCTTCCTAGGTAGAGCTATAAACCAATATATCATCCAAATACACTATAATAAATGAATCTAAATATGGGTGCAATACATCATTCATCAATATCATAAATATAGTTGATGCATTACATAAATCAAACAACATGACCAACCATTCATAAAAACCTTCCCTTGTCTTGAAGACGGTCTTCTAGGTGTCTTCTTCTTGGCCATGTACCTAGTGGTATCCTAATTTGTGATCCAACTTGGTGAAGTACTTGGCATGCTGCATCTGGTCTAAAAAATGATTGATCCTAAGTAGAGGGTATCGATTATTGAGTGTAATATTTTTCAAATATCTATAGTCGATACGCATTCGCTAAGTCCATTCCTTGTTGGGTACGATGATAATATGTGACCCACAAGGTGAGGTGATTGTTCGAATTGTTTCCTTCTCCAACAACTGCTACAATTGTTTCTTCACTACATTTAATTATAGAATATATTTTCTATATGTAATGCCCCTATCTAATAAAATATAACGACCCAATTTACCTAAATAAAATTATCAATTCAGAGATACATTGATTCTAACATAGGGAACTTTAATAAAATTACTTAACCTACAAGAGTAGTGGTGAGGTAATTACCTGTGGTGAAGGAACCAACATACATGTAGTATGGGAACTAGAAATTGAAGCGATGCCTTTATATGAAAACCACAACAAAGAGTGGGGGAATATTATCCACCCAACTATAGACCTTGCTACTTACATCTTCAATAGCAGGTCACCTCCGAGTCCTTAATCTACTACCATGATAGATATTCCTTAGCCTTTTCATCTCTATAGCTCAACCAAAAGAGAGACACAATTTTCTCCTTCTTTTCCCTCTTTATATAGAGTCCATTCATGATAAAGAACCCAACCCCTAGTGTCCATTATTTAATTATTTATTATATTTTAGGGTTTCTTCATCAGTTACCGTTACTTATTTTACCATTTTCTTCTATTACCAAATATCCATAATAAGTACTTATTGTTATGAATCATTATGACTACTTTAGGATAATTATTATATACTTCTTCATTATTATTTATTTTTATAAGTACTTATTATCACCACTTTAGGATAATTATTATATTCTTGTTATTATTTTATTTATTTATATGTTAATAATAATATGGGGCATGAAATACACCCCTCCTTCAAGGAACTTTGTCCCAAAGTTAGTTTTGATTATGTTACTTATAGGTTTTTAATTGGGTCACCATATCCTCCACAATACCCTCTGTAAGCTCCAGTATATTCCACAACACCCTCTATTGGAATAATATAATCCACCCAAGTGAGTACAAGAGGCATCAAAAGTCCACGCCACAACACTAGGGAATCACCAATACTCTCTAGTTTTCATTCCCGACTTTTAGAACTATGCTTAAATCCAACTGGTGTAACACACCCAACCCCCTAATCTTCCTTAGGTTGGTTGGATGTTTGAATTTCACCTTTCTCTCACACTAAGTGTTCATATTGGATCCTCTCAGATTATTGTTCATTACGTCAATATGTGGGAACTCCCTTTAAGGAAACACTTATGCTGATAAATCTTCTTCCCCGGTCTTCAACTACCAGTGAAAATCCTCCTTAGGCTTCACTATAATAACTCAAAACCTATACTCCCTCAATCGCTAGATCAACGATTTGTAGGGATTCAGACTCCTTCATGTTAGAATAGAAGATTACTTGGGTTGGATTCCATTTCGACGATGCCTTTCTGATGGGATAACTCAAACATATTCGACGGTTCTTTGATCCATAATTCCAACCTCTCTGATTGTATCGAAGCCTATACCTACTTGAATATTATCACTCGTCTCTTCCGTTACTCACTAAGTGAACATGTGGGATCCACAATGAATCTATAGTCGATATTACCTTTCTCGTCCCCTTGTTGATCTACAAATCAAATTCACCCTTGAATTTATTCACCATCGGAATGCATCCATTCTGGTGTCATAAGCCTCTTCGACCAACTCACTCTAACGACACACACTTTGACGTATCTGACGATCCTCATTCACTTCGTATGATGAAATGGGTTCACTTAGGGTCTCACAACTACACGAAAGTTAATGACATATTGAATTTCCTTCTGGAATAGATCACATGAGATCCAATAGATACGACCTGCCAGAACACCATCCAATAGTTCTACGATCCTTGGACTCCCTTGTCGTTGGATTCTCTTAGAATCCATCACTCAGATCTCCGACCGTGTCTTCCGATAGTATTACACACCCCACACTCGTCATCAATGGTCCAATATTCACCACCCTATACTCCAATGGATGAATGACTCTTGTTGAATTGGAACCTCCCTTATCAAATTCCCTGTGCTATCTCGCACTTAGACATTCCAATGATTTGACCTTCTGATTAACTGTTAGGATTACCTCACCATGCCAAAGTTATGGCTATCATTCATCCTAACTCAAAACATGGGTTTTCTTTATGGTAAAGTTCAATTTAGGACTTAACAGTTTATGGAATCTCACACTTACTTTCTAAGGATTTACCAGACTCCCATGAGCCCTAGGTTTTTCTCTATAACTAGCTAAGGTATCCTTGCTTTGAAACATGATCGAAGATTCATATCTTGCAAGCCTTCCATTTCAAGATAGAAGGTTTTACTAGGCTTATGGTCCCCTAAATACACATAGGCCTTTCTAGATATCAAGGACTTCTTTCATAACTCATCCAGTGAAGGATTATATCCTACAAGCTTTCTATTTCAAAGGCTTGCAATTTTCATAGGAATATGCTTTCATTTAACACTACTTACTTGGCTATTCATATTTACCAAGTTAATAGTGAAAAAAATCGTACATACCCCATTTTACTATGGAATTCAACCATTCCTTCATTTAATCACATTCATCATTTACACAATAAACAATGTTCCTTCATTACTAAACATAAATCAAATATGTTAAGCTAAAACAATTATTTGTTCAGTGAAATATTAAACCAGGCAATTGACCAAGAGATAAATATTTTCCTCCCAACCTTAGGCTATGTTGTAGTATTCCCTTATACAACTTTTCATCCCTATTCCAAGCCATAATACCACAAAGGGATGGATTTAACTGGCTTGCAGTTCCAAAATGGTTCAGGAAGGTTACTCTCCTTCATTCCATTGGAAACAATAGAAGTTTCCCTCTTCTCACTGAGCTCAGAACCTCCATGGGTTTACCAGGAACCTTCCCAATTGGATTTCCTCTTCACAAGCAAATCCCCTCTCTCCTACATAGTTCCTCAATGACCTTCCCTTACTAGTTCCCCCCAAAAGCACCAAGTTGCGGTCCTCTTTCACTCTATTCTAGATCTGGGTCTTCTCTATTCCAGGGTGGCCATTATTTCCTTGGGAAAGTTTCCTATTCTCCTCAAGGAAATATTACCATCAAATTTGTTACTCAAGGTGTCACGCGTGATTATTCTCCTCATCAATTCATCTATATGTGAGTCTACAAGTCACTTTGTTCACTATGGTTCTTTGTGAGAACCCATCTACAAATTCTTAGGTTGTTGTGTTCTTATTAAGCGTTTTCACCTTCACTTCTATTGTTTTCTCACTATTATCTTCTCTCCACGTATGCTAGTTCATGTGGTGTTTTTCCACCTTTGGTATCTTCTTCCACACATCCCTTGGGATTCCTGTGATTGTTTTCAGATGAAACCCTTCATTTAGGGATCTTAATTCGAAGGGGAAATCTAGTGCATCCTTCTGTCATTTTTTAATTGACTCTTTTCTTCTTCCAAACACCAAATATGTTAGGAGTTATAACTTCTTCAACCACCAATCCTTATCTCCTTAAATGATCACATGACTCTATGCATATATAAGTACATTGGTAGGTGATGTATTCAATTTTACAGGTGTATATGCTGGAATATTGAGCAAGCCTCCTATTTTCTTCATTGAAGATTCTCCATTCCACCTCGCCAATTCCCACTTGTGATATCATGGCCAACACTCAAGGATTTTTCCTTCTTAGTCAACTATCTGATTTTTTCCATTGATCATAAACATAATTACATGCTTCATAATCACATTATATGAAGTCTTAGCATAATTGCAATGATGGGGGAAAATAGGGTGTTACATTCCCCTCCCCCTTAGAGGAACATAATCCTCGGTATTTAAAACACCATATATATATATACATATATATAGAAAAAAAATGGGTATGCCATTCTCATGTCATCTTTCAGTTCCAAGGTAGCCTCATCTTCTTCAAATTTCTTCCATTGCACCTTAAACTACACGATGGCTCAGTTTTAGAACAATATTTCTCTCCTATATAGGATGCATTGAGGTTCAGGATGGAATTCTCCCTCTAGTTCCACCTATATCACAGTCCAATCAATAACATCATTAGAATACTAAACATATTTCTTTAATAAGGATACATGGAACACATTATGAGCTCTAACTATACGTGGAAAAGAAAGTCTATATGCTATTGGTCCCACTCTTTCTAGGACTTCAAAAGATTCACAAAATCTTCATGCCAACTTAGCACATGCCACCATTATTAGAGATTTCCCCTTGGCTTTCACCCTAAGATACACATGATCTCCCACCTCAAATTCTTTATGAGTTCTCTTATTGTTTGGATAACTCTTTTGTCTATCCTGGGATATCTTCAAATTTCTCCTTATCTTGATCATTGCTTGATTAGTTTCCTTCAACAACTATAATGTCCCCCATTACCAGTAACCAAAAATCTGCTCGGAATTCACAAGGTAACATTTCCAGTCCCAAGTTGAGTCACGCCACACAATTTTTATTCTCTGAAACCGATTCTAATAGTGGAATAATTCATTAAGACTACTTGAGCATGTGCAACTAGCCTTTTTCTGCACGCAACAACTATTTTACATTATGCACAATTCAAGCCTACGAGCGTGGTGTTACAAGCCTCACACCCAAATTTCGTTACCATTACAACTAAAGTTAACTAACCATCATGCTCTGCATATGCAACAATTATGAAAAACAAACAATAACATGCACAACCATGCACAATTATGTACAATTTCCACAAAATAATTAACATGAACATAAAAATGATAAGCAACATGTAAACACACATAAAATAACACATTTCTTTTGTTATAAATCACCAACTGCGTGCATATATCAGATGTTCCTCCCATCTTGAGACTTTATTGTTCATATACTCCAACAATAGGTCACCCTTGAGCTAGGGCTATGAATCCACCAGGGAAAAGGATACCTAAGCCAAACTTAGGTCACAAAAACAACTCAATCAAGAGAAATCTTAGCAGTACACTCCAAAAATAGTTCCCAACTCACAACCTCTCATTCCCCATAACTTGTCCCACTAAAGAAAATGTACCCCCTTCTTTGCTCAATAGTTCTTCAGGCTATCCCACTTCCCTTCAAGGGCTTAACAAACAAGCCAATGAGGAATTATCAGAGCTATGTAGCACTTGTGACACAAGGTTTCTCAAGGATTTACAACACCCATTACCCCAACACACCAAGAAAACTATTCCCAACAATTCTCTCACCTGAAGAAAATTACTCTACAGGCTCGAAGAAATACTTCTTCAACCCAAACCACCAAGGATTTACTCGGCAAAAATTAGCTCCATCTTCTTCTTACAGTCTCTAACCAAGGTACAAATGATGGATGAAAGTATGAGTGAATGATTTGAAGAATGATGAATGATCCCCATTACACTAAGTTCCCCACATTATATTGCATGTTCCTATCTTGACACTTGTCACTCTAGGAAATTCCTTTGACTCCACTTGGTAATTCATTCCTCTCACTTGGGAACTTATAATAAATTATAACATAAATATTATGACTTAGGAATAATATTATTTTATTCCTTGTNCACCCAAATTTCGTTACCATTACAACTAAAGTTAACTAACCATCATGCTCTGCATATGCAACAATTATGAAAAACAAACAATAACATGCACAACCATGCACAATTATGTACAATTTCCACAAAATAATTAACATGAACATAAAAATGATAAGCAACATGTAAACACACATAAAATAACACATTTCTTTTGTTATAAATCACCAACTGCGTGCATATATCAGATGTTCCTCCCATCTTGAGACTTTATTGTTCATATACTCCAACAATAGGTCACCCTTGAGCTAGGGCTATGAATCCACCAGGGAAAAGGATACCTAAGCCAAACTTAGGTCACAAAAACAACTCAATCAAGAGAAATCTTAGCAGTACACTCCAAAAATAGTTCCCAACTCACAACCTCTCATTCCCCATAACTTGTCCCACTAAAGAAAATGTACCCCCTTCTTTGCTCAATAGTTCTTCAGGCTATCCCACTTCCCTTCAAGGGCTTAACAAACAAGCCAATGAGGAATTATCAGAGCTATGTAGCACTTGTGACACAAGGTTTCTCAAGGATTTACAACACCCATTACCCCAACACACCAAGAAAACTATTCCCAACAATTCTCTCACCTGAAGAAAATTACTCTACAGGCTCGAAGAAATACTTCTTCAACCCAAACCACCAAGGATTTACTCGGCAAAAATTAGCTCCATCTTCTTCTTACAGTCTCTAACCAAGGTACAAATGATGGATGAAAGTATGAGTGAATGATTTGAAGAATGATGAATGATCCCCATTACACTAAGTTCCCCACATTATATTGCATGTTCCTATCTTGACACTTGTCACTCTAGGAAATTCCTTTGACTCCACTTGGTAATTCATTCCTCTCACTTGGGAACTTATAATAAATTATAACATAAATATTATGACTTAGGAATAATATTATTTTATTCCTTGTATTAATCCCCCGTGACTAAGCCCCTTTTCCTTAGCCCCCTTTCCCTCTCATGGAGTCCTATCCCCCCATACTCTTTCAACTGACTCGGTATGAAACAATGATGTATTTTATTATTAAAAACAAGTGTGATCACATATTATATTTGTTTAAGCTTGCTGGCCTAAATCACATAGGAACTCTGGCCACAAAATTTATATATATACAAAGGCTCTCTGGACCAAAACATCCCAGCTCACCAACCTATAAAACATATGTACATTTACAACTTGGGGTTCATCCTAGGGGTATTACATTCCCCTCCCACTTATTTATGCATTGTCCTCAGTGCATTATATACACATGTACACGAAAAATTATTCAAACAACTCCAAAAATATGTAGGTACTCTTCCTCCATGCCACACTCATGTTCCCATTGTTACTAGACAAATCGATAAGTGCTGACACAAACTAATATCCCTAACTTCAACAAGAAATTAGAACAAAACATGACATAATACAAACTTCTCCTTTGATTTCATTATAATGTATACTAGTTCAATGAGGGATAAATGCCATATTGTTTAAACTTCATTTGATCCTTTCTAGTGTTGTCCTTGCTCCATTTTAAGGTTTGCGAGATGTTGAACCTGTTAAGAAACGCAAACCAACAAAGAGAGGGAAACAATATATATATTCCAATGAAACCTATACATAAGATCAAGGATTTATGCAATAAAAATGGAGACACTTTTATAGGGAAGAAATATATTACTACATTATATTGATGAAAGTGGAGAATACAACCTATGCCTTGATGTTGCAAGGTACCTTCCAATGGCCCTTTTCCTCAACACACACACCTTTTCTCCAATAATTTTGATGAAGAGTATTCATAACCTAACTTGGAAAGCTAAAGAAAATCTATCACAAGCACAATCTTCTGCATAATTCTTCATACATAAGCCAACCTAACATTTACCATGAGAGATCCCTCTTTATATAGAGTGAAGAGGGATGGATGAAGATATTAGGATGATCCCACTAAATCAGAAAGGCGAGTGAGATCCAAACCTATCGGAGGCCACATAATCCTTTCAAATATTCCACTCTAGAACCTTCGAGAAATTCACCTTTTTCCTTTGTTTGAGCATCGTCGTACCCTCAAAATTAGAAAACCGCGACAACGTCATAGGCCACTGCGGTGCATCATGTGACGATTTTGGATTGTCGCACCCTTAGTACTAGAAAGGTGTGATGATCTTCTTTGGTAGGGTTTTTTCAATAAAGAAAATATGATTCCACTTCTCAGGGAAATTCATATTTCTTCAATAGCCTCCAAGGAACAAAGAAGTAGGAAATACACATATCATCAGTGATCATGGGGGTGAAAAAAATAATGTGTAACAAAATGCCCCCCAAACTATGAAATTGGAACACATGACAACTGAAATACTTTGTAGAATGTGTGTGTCGAGAACAAGGGGCACATTAGTCAGAAACCTATCATCTGCATAATAACAAACCATTTACTGAGGTGGGCATTCCCATACTCAGAATACAAGTGACCTTAAACATAAATGTCAAGTGAATCATGGCCACTAATCATACACTATGGATCCATGTCATTATGATTCACCATAGACACGAGAAACACACTGTGGATCTATGCTATAAAGACTCAAATTTGGACATAGCCACAAGAAATACATGATGGATCTATGTATCAGTACAGACTTATGAATACTCCATCACAACTTAGATCCATGTGACAATATCCAGGGTCTTCATTTCCATCGTCCCAAAGTACGAATATATCCATGTGATTACAGGTGTTGAAGTCGAACATGGTAGAAACCACTTGATTACCGGTCATTGATGGATACCATTAACAAGTGTGAGGGAAATCACCATTGGTTTCAATGACCCCCAAGGTACTCTAGTACAATCCACCAAATGTGAATTAATGAGATAGAGTTGAACACTTGATGGAATTTTCCAATCAGTGGTCAATGATGTGAACCCACTGTCGAAAGCGAGGAAACCTGCCATTGAGGCATGTAGGATCCAAGGTAATAAATGATTTCTAAGTCTAATTCCTAGATAATGAGTTGAATTCAACATGAAAAGACTCGTCATAGGAGGGCCTTAATGTATCCCCCATCAATGACACAAAACATGTAACAGATTTGAAGTAGATCAAAGTATAAATTGATTCAGGACTAACTCAGGGAAGGTCGACATGGTAAGAGTTTGAGGATTACATATGGACGACTCGATAGAATGCTTGTTAAGGTTGAACTTTTCTTGAACATATGAATGACACAAGAATTGTCTTGGCAGTATTGACTCAAGGGGACCAATATATAGACTTGTGTATGATAAAACGAGAGACAAATAGATTTCCCAACCTATATACAATAATGAAAATGGGTGTCATGTTCAAGAGCGACTTACTGCCACTAACAAAGATACAAATATACATTTATTTCCCAATTTTCCCCCACCATTTCTGGCGAGTACCTCTTTATTTTTACACATTCTTAAGGAGGATAACATATGATTTAAATATAATCTCATCCTTCAAATGAGTCCCTTGAATTATTTTTAACAAGCCCTAGGAAGGAGTGGTTTGGTCCCATATGGGCCTTTCGATGTTTGTTTTACAAGTCCAAAGAAAACAAACTCAGGGGTTTTTCATGTTTAGAGAGTCTAAAAAACACTTAAAGAAAACTCCAAAATGTCATTTTTCATAAAGTAGTCTGATGAGACTGAAAAAGAGATAATCTATCGCTCAATAAACATTTTCTTCAAATACTTTAATGAGCGTGAAAAAAACAAGATCGCTCGGCAATATTTTCATATTTAGGGAGTTTTAAAAGAGATTAAAGAGGACTCCTAGGGGGTTCCTTTTTCATATAGCTTTTACGAGTTCGAAAAGTGATAAAATTTTACTCGGTTACATTCTCATAGATTTATGAGCGTGAGAAGGAACAAAGACTATGCTCGACATTTTTTACTGAAAAAACTTTAAAAGCATATGTACATCAAATTATTTGCAAAAACATGTAAAAAACGATAAAAGGGTTGACCCGTATCAAAAGTCCAATCACCCAACCTGCATCCTATAATATTGACACTTTGAAATGTTCATTAGGTTTTAACACAAATGAAAAAGTAATTTCATTTTAGGTAAAAAATGGTAAAGTAGGTTAAATAAGTCAAAAACAAATTCATTTTTACCATTCGATTTGTATTTCACTAAAACTAGTGTCAAAACCCTTATTTTCCCCCAATATTCAAGCGATGATTCCAGTGCGATTCGTGGACGATTTATTGAGCTGTCTCTGTGAGGTTGGTGCTCTTCCTTCCCTCTCTATTTCTATAGAATTTGTTTTTCAGTTTTTATGGTTATTTTTTAGTTTCATGGACAAATTTTCAAAGGGGAAAGCACCTCCATATTGTCGCAGGCTCTCTAAATCGAGAATTGCGATGATCTGGGATCATCCCAGGGCTTACATTGATGAAGTGAGATGATGTCATGTTATGGTAAACCTGGGATCTGTGACGACTGCAACTCAAAAATAAAAAATAAATAATGAACTAGGGAAGCTCCCAATTTTGGATTTTCAATGAACTAATTCATCTTTAAATTTTGTTTGGCAGTCTTTTCACAATTCAGCATGTTTGAATAGCAAGAAAGGGAGCATGAAGAGGAATACTATGTTGCAGGGAATGATCCCAACATAGTCACGACACTCTGTAAGTGCATCTTGCTTAATTTCTTCAAAGTGCAGGGCATGGGGGCCCAACTAGTTCTATTGGAGCACTTAGTCCGAATGTGGGATGTGAATGAACAAGTTTTCCATGTTGGGGTACATACACTCACTTTGGATTGAAGACATCTATTTCTTGACTAATTTATCTCATCGTGGATCTCGAGTGTTACTATCAGAAGGCAGAGGAGGAGGTGAGCCAATGGATTACTATGTCACGCAACACTGCTCGGTTGGTATGGAGAAACATAGTGGTAAGGTTCCTATAAATAATTTCCTTGATCTACCTTTGAGGACCATACTTTTCACCATAACCTGTGTGGCAGGGAGTGCAACTCCACACATGGTCTTGCAGAGTCAGTTTTAGTATTCCATCGAGTGCATGGAGCCTTGAGTCTTCAATTGGTGTGAGGGCCTCCTTAAGAATATGAAAAAATAATTGACAAAGGGCAGGACCGGTCAACTGAAAAAATTTGGATACAAATCGATTTTGGTATCCTTTTTCCTAGAAAGTGTCCCACTACTGCATCTTCAAAATGTGGTTTTGGGTGTGCCTACTCAACATGATCCTCACATGAGGAGGTGGGTTGAATTGATGGCACGCCATGGTGGCGTTCCAATTGTTACGTATGGACCAAACTTTTTCTAGTGGCTAAGAGATCATCTTATCATGATCGAGGATTACGCTTATGTCGAGGCTGATTTACATGGTGATCCCAACTTGGAACTACCCGAGGGTTCACAGTGGGAAGAGATAATATTTTTTCATTATATATTGTTTTTGGCATTTTAATTATGAAATTTTTATGTTATGTATCTGAGGCTAATCAAAAGCTCTCAAAATGCAGATGTGGCACCTTTGAGACCTCTAGGGTCATCTCCAATCCAGAGACATGGAGAGGGAGGTGCAATGACAGGTTGAGGAGTAGCGGCTGAGGATCTTGAGGAGATCGAACACAACCTTGAGGGATTGACTATGGATATCCCTGACATTACTGTGGACGAGTTACCTCGATATTAACAACACCATACTATTGGTGTTTCAACATCTATTGGTCAACTTCTCTGTCATGTAACACGGGAAGTGGTTTGTTATCATGAGAAACATCCATGATACATATGTATATGAATCCACGTGATTCAATATTTTGGTCTCATGACACACTTTTTTGTAACTTTTTGCGTTATAATACAAAACTTCTACCGACTTACTTGTCTTTATGAGTTTGTTTTTGGATTTATAAATTGCACAAATGTATATCTAAAACATAATTGGCTAAAGAATTTGTTAATGTATTTAGATATCTAGGAATGTGTTTATATTCAATGTAATCAAAATTTCTTTCCAAGAGGTGAATTCTCAAGTATACCCATAATAGCATAGGATTTCTGATGGAATATATGTTTCTTAATTGCAGCACCACAAGTTGAGAATCGAGTCGTACAATTAGATGACGGATACCAAGTGAAATGGTGTCAGTCAATAACTCAATGACCACACTATATTCCACAATATTATTGGTTGCACGACCCAGGAAAATACCATGTAGACTTATCAAGTCGTCAGTGGGTGCATAGATTTCCCATGCAGCAGACGCGAGATTTTGAGTACTGTGACTAGCACTATTATAAAAGCCAATATAAGGTAGCGATAACGCTGACATCTAGAAACCAAGAACAAGGCAAGGTAAGAAGTTTGAGGGAAGAAAAAGAAACGACAAAACACACACTAGAGTATGATACATTAAAGTAGAAAGTACGCATGCAAAACATTTTAAGCATAATACTTCTTTAAGTAAATCCCATTTCTAGGTTCACCCAAAGGAATTCCATCGTAATCAACCAACTCATAATTCCCTTTCTGTAATACTTGTTTAATGATATAAGGACCACACCACATGGGCTCGAATTTACCTGCCACCAACAAGTCGTGATCTTGGTCATAAAGGAGAACCAAATCACTTTCAGAAAAAAAAAACATGAGTTTTACCATGTTTGTCATATTGATCCTTGACACGTTTTTTCTTGGTTTCTATGACTAACACAACATCACGACGAGTCTCATCTAAATACAAAAAAATTTCTTCTTCGACTGTGGTTTTGGGTAGAAGTTCGACGGCTAGATTCAGAGACAGAATTTCACATTCAATCGGAAAAATGACTTCGATACCATACACTAATTGGAAAGGCATGAACCCTGTAGTAGATTTAGCTGACATCTGATAGGCCCATAATGTTGAGAAAAACATTGTGTGCCAACTTGACTTATGAATCCCTACCATCCATCGAAGCATAGTGGTTAAAACTTTGTTGATTTCTTCAACTTGACCATTGGCCTGTGGATAATAAGGGGTTAAGTTTTCATGTCGTAAACCCAACTTATCGGTAAGCTCAGACATCATAAAATTGCGAAAATGGGTGCCATGGTCAGTGACGATGGCTTGAGGGACACCAAACCTAGTGATGATATGATTGAATATGAACAATGCTATAGTTTTCTCGGTGTTATCAAATGTAGGCATTGCCTCGTCCCACTTAGTGAAATAATCCACAACTACAATGATGTATCCATACCCCCTCGTCAAGTGAGGGTCGCATGTCATGAAGTCAATTCCCCATTTAGAAAATGGACCAATGGAAACTAGGGGATAAAGAGGAGAAGGATGATATCGAATCTTATTATTATAGCTTTGACAAGCGTGTCATTTCTGAACTACGAGAATGCAATCCTTGAAGAGAGAAGGCCAAAAGTAACCGACGCGTAAGATATTTTGGGCAGTGGCATACCCAAACATATGACCTCCACATGATCCAGAATGAAAGTAATTTAGTGCTTTCTCAACTTCATTATATGTCAGACATCGTCTAAACAAGGAATCAATACCATGGCAGTAAAGGGTATCACCAAGGATAATATATTGACGGGCTTGATACCTAATACAATGATGATATACATGAGATATATCAAGCCAGAAAGTTTGGGTTTGGAGATAAATAATGATGTCTCCATACCATATATTGCCGAAAATGATCAGAAAGAGAGATTCATCAAGGAAATAAGCTTCTACCACATTTTCTTCATCAACAGAGGGAAGGTCACATATCAACTCAACAAAGACTAAAGATTTCTTTGACTTGGATTTATGAAATCCTGGAGAATAATTGTGGTTTTGTGCAATAAGATATAGTGATGGAAATGTTGGACAACTTGAACAGTTGCCAAGGCCAATTTATCCACATGCATGTATTTGATTTCAATGGTCGTAAGAATATAAATTAGAAAGTAAATGACATGTTCATCGTGTGAATCATCTTCTTGGAACAAAACCATGGCGATGGTGTGATCCAAAGTAGCCAAATATAGGAAGTAATCTCGATTGTAATATGGGGGAAATAAAAGTGGTGTGCAGGTTAATTCAAGTTTCAAAGAATCAAACGTTTTGTTAGCGGTTACGTCCCACACAAAATCATGACCCTTCTTAAGAAGTCGAGTGAAACCTTTTGTTAGTTTGACATAGTTAGGAATGAATCGTCGTAGAAAATTTGCCTTCCCTTGCAAACTTTGGAGTTGGCATAAGGTAGAAGAAGGAGGAAAATTGATGATGGCTTCAACCTTCAACGGATCCACTCTGATCCCATGTGTGGAAACAATAAACCCCAGAAGTCATCCAGACTCTACACAAAAAACACATTTATGTGGATTCAATCGTATACGGTAATACCGACATCGGAGGAAAATGGCTCGTAAGAGTGTTGGGTGATCTTGACGATGCATGGAATGTGCCGATAAATCATCAAGATAAGGTTGTAAAATATGCTTGATATGGTGAAAAGCATAAGACATAGGTATTTGAAAAGTCGCACTAGCATTCTTGAGACTGAAATGGAGTTTATGCTACGTGAAGGTACCCCAAGGGAAAATAAAGTTTGTTTTATGATGATCCATGGGTAAAATATTTATTTGATTATAGCCGAAAAATCCATCCATCAGAGATAATATTTCACTTCCGGCACAGTCATCGACGAGAGAGTTTGGATAATTATATTTAGGGAAATCCTTGTTAATATATCTATAATCAACACAAAAACATATCATTCCTTGTTTCTTCATGACTGGAACAAGATTGGAAACCCAATTAATGAATGCTATAGGGTAGACAAAACCAACTTTAAGAAGTTTCTCAACTTCAAGTTTGATTGCAAAGACTTTTTGTGGATGAACTGGGCGAAGTCATTGTCTAACATGCTTAGTGTCAGGGTATGTATTAATTTCATGTACAACGATATCTGGATCAATTCCAGGAATCTCTTCGTAACTCCATGCAAATACATCACAAAATTCTTGGAAAAGGGCCTTGTAATTTTGGATGTCAATGGGAGAACATGAGGCACCTATGTGAACATTTTCCACAATTCCAGGCTTAATCGAAATATCTAGAGGGATAGTGGGTGAAATATTTCCCAAGTTTCCTACATACAAAACATCACGTCTTGGTTCATAAACTAGAGGGAGATTAATAACTGCGAATGAAGTTCAAATCTGTTGGTAACTTTCGATAGTCTCAGGCTAGAGGAAGAGGATAGAATGATTATTCCCATCATCCCATGGTGTGTATTCCACATATATAACTGCCATGATTGTTTCAGTAGTGTGAAATATCATGTGAAATGGATCAGGAGACATATCAAAGAGAGAATGAGGAGAAGGAGATGTTGATTGAATAACCTGATAAGCCAATTCAACCATACTTAGTGGCATTTGGTCACCATAACGAGGACATTCTTCCAAGCTAGGTACTATCCAAGGGTCATAAGACTCATGGATTTTGCCAACACTAGTCGAAATCATGTTAATAGAGGTGACAAGAGGAGGAGGAACATCGGGTGGTGGAATGGGGAAAGTGCCCATTAACGATGAATCTTTTAAAATACCCACACCGAAATTCTCATAACCAGGAGGTGTCTTTGCTATGAATGGAACATTACTAGTGCGTGAATCAGAACTAAAAAAGGCGAGCTGATCTACCATAACAACTTTAATTTGGTAATGAAAATGTATCACATGGAAAAGAGTAGAAACAACTCACACATAGCATCAATCCAACTACAACCAAGTAAGAGGTTGTAATTGAGAGGTGCATCAAACACCTCAATCTCAACAGTAACTGATTTTCCTTCTAATGCAATAGTTAATACAGAAAGAACACCATAAGGTTTACACCTTGTCCCACTAAAATATTTTAATGTTTTATGTGATTCGGTAAGGGTAGGAGAGCCAATGTATTTCCAACAGGTGATAGACATGACGCAAGTCGAAGCTCCTTCATCAACAACTATTCGAAAAATATTCTTGGTTTCCATGATTACTTGTATTTGAAAAGCTAATTGATGAGGAAGTATTGGGATGTGATATTCCAAGTCAAATATTATCAAATTCGTGTCATTAGGATAAATTCCACCAATATCCTTTTACAGTTCCTTCCATCGAGTAGGAAAAATTTGAAGGACTTCGAGAGCCGACATCGTAGACAGTGAATGTGCAAGATCTTCTACAATACTGTAGTTTTGAGTTGCATGTGCATGTGGTTTAAATGACAACTTACAAAAAATGCCCTCAGGAGGTGGATGAATGACTATATCAGGATTAGGTCGTTCGATATGAAAAGAACCATTAGGAGGTGGATCCAATGGAGGAGGTTGATCATCAACTTTCTCTTTAGAAGGAGAATAATCTTTGGTTTGAGTAGCGAATGCAACTTC
Organism: Picea sitchensis; assembly: GCA_010110895.2. NCBI lineage: Eukaryota > Viridiplantae > Streptophyta > Pinopsida > Pinales > Pinaceae > Picea > Picea sitchensis. Next base: position 73,321 of record SNQJ01S0040475.1, on the reverse strand, counting down.
ATTTTTCTTAGAGTCACCAGTACACATAAGTACATAAGAGATGGTAGAGGGAGAAGGTTGGTCATGAATAACCAATTGGTCCTGTTGTTGAGAAGGAAAATTTTGTGACAAAACAACAGGTGTAGGGGGAGTTCTGGTTCATTAGAGGAATCGAGTAACTTCTGTGCGTCTAGGAAAATCTTTCGTGTAATGGTCTTTGCCACAAATAAGGCAAGGATAACGAGGTTTTCTCTTTTATTTATCATCAACAGGTTGAGTTTTTGGTTTATCTGGTTGTTGATTATTAGTTTTATCCTCTTTATTCTTACCCTGACCCTTCTTCTTATTTTTAGATTTACCAGTAGCCTTAGACTAGATCGTATTCACCTCAGAGGTTTTATCGGGAGAAGCAGTAGGAGGAGTAGCATTTTGCACATTGGTAGTAGTAGGTTTGGGATTGGAATGATTGACTTTATTTGTCTAATTATATTTATGAAAAGTTCCAATCACACCATCAACAACATGAGATGCTACCAGAAGCGTTGGGGTTGGATTTGTAGATGGGTGAGGAGCATCAGGGATCAAGTCATACAATGTGCTCATTTGAGAATAAACAAGATCTAAGTATTGAGCACAACTGATCTCCTGTTCTTCAGTGATGACACCTCCCATGGAAACATCACGAGCTATAGGAACAATGAGTGACTTTGTGAACCACTTAGCCAATAATTGATCAGGAAGAGGAACTTTTATTAATCGTCGTCTTCTCCTCCACTCATGAATATGGCTTGAGATGTGGGTAGAAGAGGATTGTTTAAATGAACTTAAAATTTTCATTCGTGTCTCATACCGTATCAAAAATTGGTAATGTGTAAATAAATACATGGCTAAGGTGTTGAAATCATTGAAGAAACCTCTTGGTAATTCGATGTACGATTTGGAAGCCAAACTCGTAAGAGTGTGTTGGAAAAGACGTATTTGTATGGAGTCATCCATCAATGAGTTGGATGAAAATCAAAGATGAAACATCATGACATGATTTTTTGGATCTTCTCTTGACCGACCATCAAACTTTGGAATGTCTGATGGTAATTTAGCAGGTATAACCAACCAAAAAGGAGAATGTAAGATAGGATCATTCAAAATTAGAGACAAATCCGGTCAATCCAAAGTAGCTAGAAATGTCAATTGTCTGTTAACTTGAGGAAATTGATAATTTTGGGGAGGTAATCTCATAGGTATACCAGTAGGACCATAAGATGTTTTCAAATAGTTAGAGGGTCCAGTCAAATTTGGTTAAGGAGGATTTTGAGTCAAGTAGCTAACATTATCTTGTTGATTTGGCATGCCATTTTGGAAAGAAGAATTGGATTGGAAATCTTGACCCCAAGTAGGGTTTACAGTGCCAGGAAAAGGCTTCTTGGGATAAGAGGGTACAAAAGAATTTGTTTGAGGAGTTTCCCCCCCAGGGAGTTGTTGATTTCCTTTGAAAGGAAAATTCCAAGGTTGTGTTTGTAATCCAGACATAGATTGCTCGTAAACTGGGTTGTGTCCCCCAACTTGGGGTTGTCCTTGAACTTGAGGTTGACCTCCAACTTGGGGTGGACCCCCAGATGAGTATCCTCCAACAGGAAGTTGAAAACCAGAGGTAACAGAATGACTTTTTTCTCCAAGAAGATTGACGCTACTTGGTCTAGGAAGTTTAGATCCTCTAGGTGGTGGAGGAAGACTAGGCCCTCTGAATAAACCCTGAGTAGAATTAGGAATAAAACCACTAATAACATTATACCCAAGTGGAACAAAAATACTAGGTCCTCCAAATGGACCCTGGGTAGGGTTAGTGATAGGGCTACTAAGAGAATTATTCCCAGGTGGAAGTGATGGATTTGGTCTAGACAGAAGTGGTGTTCCAATAGGATCTTGAATTTTTATTGAACTTCTGACAGAAAAATATGCAACTTGTGGGAATGTGGTAGAGCTAGTGAACTGGCTAGGAATAATTGTATGTGTACCAACCAACAACGGGTCTGAAATTGTAGAAATATTACTTGTTGTGCCATTAAAATGATTTGGAGGTAATGTATAAGTGGTAGAAGTAACATGTATGTGTGGTGATGTAGGTTGGTTTGGATTCATAGCTATTTTGTCAAAAATATCGTGTCCCGAGAGAGTTATCCACAAAGAAAGGACTGGGATAGAATTGGGATTAAAAATTCTAGAACTTTGAACAAGTGTTCTAAATGATTCACTAGGAAAATGGTGGTTCATCCACGCTAGACTCTACGAAAGGTCTCGGAGGTATTATAGTATAGTCTTCAACAATAATGTCTCTAGAATAATTTATTCTGAGAAAAACAGGGTCTTGGGGAGTATTCAATAATGGATTTACGGGGAGTGATGGCTCAACCAATGGAGTAGAACTCCTGATCTCAGAGGATGCGTCGTTATTGACTGCTCCTTCAGGATAAGGACCCTCTGGTCAGTTAGTAAGCAAGGGGGTGTATTATTTCGGTTCTTCCGGAGGAAATCCTTGCATCCTACATGAATGGAGAGGGCCGATGTTGTCCACAACCAATAAGAAATAAAAAAGATCTATGGCCAACTAGAGAAGAAAAACAACACTCACTAATAAAATATAGATATCAAGCATACAAACAAACCTTCTTATTTCGAAATCACTAGTTGGTGATGAAATCCAACGTTGTGAGATCAAGACAAGAAGGGGCTGGGATAAAGCGGGTGGAAAATTTACTTTGACGACCTGCTTAACATACTTACACCCTGGTGCAAGCTCCCACACATAATCATGGGTATACCCTCCAAGGATCTCTAGTGAGTTTATCGAATGTTGATTCCAGGTACCATGAATACTTTCCCCTCCACAATCACCTCATGTAAAGAATGTAAATATATAGTCTACTAAGGTTGCCAATTACGACAATGATACATGGGGAAGTAATCGACAGTCTGATATACACACAAGGGCAGGGTGTTTAAGCCCAAAATATCCTCGAGGAGGTCCGTACAGGATTTTCTTCTCAAGTGACCCCCAATAATACACACATTCACTACACTAGGACCAACAAAGTAGGGTGAGTAACTATGTTGGCCTTAATGTGACCTCGTGATTGACCCTTGTGTTAGAAGGGCTTTCCAAGACAAAATGTAGCAAGTAGATTTAACTCTCCCTATCACAAGATGATATTGTTCTTTATTATTGTTTGGAGAGTATTCCTCACAACCTATTCTAAAGTGCTATCCCTAGCTAATGTTGGTGTACAAGAGTTATAGAAAATAAAAGTTACTAGATAAATTTTAAAATTACGCTTAATTTTAATGGTTGTTGTTTAACTCAAAAAGGAAGCGGAGATGAAACTGATGAAGTGCTTGAGCTTGACTCAACATTATGAAAAGAGAGATGATATGCAATATTTTTGTTCGATGAACTCTAATTACATAAGAGAGAAGGTTTTTTTTTTCCAAAATACAACAAGTCGCAGAATAGAATTCCTTTAAACTTTGAACAATCTTGATGTCAAACAATAAAAGCTATCAAATTTTCCAATTTTCTCTTTTAAACAAAAGCTAGAATGCAAAAAGTTTCTTGTAAACACTACAAATAGAAAGATAATTTTCCATTCTTTTTCTTTTCAATAAAAATAGAGATCTGAATCAAGGAAAAAATAAAAAATTGTTCAAGAAAATGAATGCACTCACAACGCAATTCCCCAAACTTAACTCACAATTCAACCAAAAGTGTAAAAGAAAGAAACTTGTTTTTTTAATGAAATCAAAAATTGTTTTCTAATCAATAACAATCAAAAACTCAGAAAAGATCATTAACAACTTGACTTACAAGAACTCAAGGATGAAACCCAAAGATTATACCCTTGCAACAATAAGTGAAAGATAAAACTTTGAATCTTATGAGCAAGACCTTCAAAACTTGAAAAAACCATCAAGATCAACTAAAAATTGCAAACCAAGCTATGAATAATCATTCAACAGGACCAAAAATTCACCCCAATAAATGATAAAAAATCTAGGTAAAGAAAAAGACTAACTTCCATTCAAAAAATTGCTTCAGGAATCATCACAGGTAGAAGAAGTACAAAGTGCGACCATTAGGCATCGTCGTGGGAAGTAGAAGGACACAGTGCGATGACATCACACTGGCTTTCATAACAGGGTGCGACGATGACTGAAAATTAATAAAAATTAAAAAGATGACATAGTTTTTCAATGAACTTTCACGATCTGGGAGTCAGCTTGGATCACCCACTGACTCAGAGAATGAAAAATCAACAAAAGCAGGCAAGCCAAAATAAAAAAAGGAAGCAAAGACCAAAAGAGGAAATTCCCCAGTATGGTCGCCAATTTTGTTACTGGACAAATCGGTAAGTGTTGACACAAACTAATCTCCCTAACTTTAGCAAGAAATTAGAACAAAACATGACACAATACAACCTTCTCCTTTGATTTGATTGTAATATATACTAGTTCAATGAGGGATAAATGGCATACTGTTTAAATGTCGTTTGATCCTTGCTAATGTTGTCCTTGCTCCATTTTAAGGTTTGCAGGATGTTGAACCTGTTAAGAAACACAAACCAACAAAGAGAGGGAAACAATTTATATTCCAATGAAACCTATGCATAAGATCAAGGCGTTATGCAATAAAAATGGACACTTTTATAGGGAAGAAATGTATTACTGGATTATATTGATGAAAGTGGAGAATACGACCTATTCCTTGATGTTTCAAGGTCCCTTCCAATGGCCCTTTTCCTCAACACACACACCTTTTATCCAATGCTTTTGATGAAGATTATTCACAACCTGACTTGGAAAGCTAAAGCAAATCTATCACAAGCACAATCTTCAGCAGAATCCTTCATACATAAGCTAGCCTAACTTTTCCCATGAGAGATACCTCTTTATATAGAGTGAAGAGGGATGGATGAATAGGTTAGGATGATCCCACTAAATCAAACAAGTGAGTGAGATCCAAACCGATCAGAGGCCACCTCATCCTTTCAAAGATTCCATTCTAGAGCCTTCAAGAAATTCCCCTTTTTCCTTTGTTTGAGCATCGTCACACCCTCAACATTAGCAACCTACGACAATGTTGCAGGCCACTTTGGTGCAACATGCGACGATTGGGGATATTCACACCCTTAATACTGGAAAGTGATGCAGGAGCATCACTCCAATCCAACAGTGCGCCAGCCAACTAGCACATCAAAGCGTGCATTCAATGGAAAGGAGAGAAGCGTATCCCTCTCAATTTTGAAATTTGAAATTTCAATAAATGATAGTAAGGATGATAGAGAGAAAAGCCATGCATATGCGTAGCCTTTAGTAAAGGAGGCCTTAAATGTTTGTAAGGCTGATATCTAGATCCAATCCGGATTAGACAACCATTCAATGTAATTGAATGTAAAATTAATGAGAGTAGGTAGCTTGGAGGGAAGAGCTCGAGGAGCCCCTCTTTTGTATCTGTGGAGAGTTCTGCATGAGTTAGAGTAGATAAGTTGTGAGAGAAGGAGATTCGAGACTCTGTTGCAGTCCGAGCTCGAACACATTGTAATCAGGCATTCTTGATTAATACAAACAGAGTAGTTTTTCATGCATGTTGTTGTTCATGTGTTTATGAGTTCATGAATGAATGTCTTTGTGTGTGACGATATGTTGTAGATGTATGATAGTTTTCATTTGCAGGTTACAGACAGAATTCGTTGTCTGTTGGGTTCTTTGATTCCAGGTCTAGTTCTTTGAGGCTTCATGCAAGAGGTTGCATGACAGAATGCTACGGGTTTTGTAAGCCAGTGCAACGAGTGCACTTCTAAATTCTGTGGAATTTGGACAAAGTTGTGCCAAGAGGGTGAACCAGAGGAAGTCATTGACTCAAGGAGGAATCCTAAAGGTTGTTGAATACCTTGGAGGTAAGATTGGGTGGAGGAAGGCATAGAGGTAATAGAATCACTGAAGGTTCTGTAGAAGCTCTGCCAAGAGGGCATTGAGCGCGTGCATAGAGTGCATAGGAGGAACTCTATTTCAAGTTCAGGGAAGATAGAACTACTGAAGGTTCTATAGATCTCTGCCAAGAGGGCATTGAGCGAGTGCATAGAGTGCACCAGGGAACTCTATTTTGAGTTCTAAGGAAAGGGAAGTGTCAAGGAGAAGGCACTTACAGAGTTACTGAACACTCTGTGAAGAAAGGATCTAAAAGGTGTGCATCGAGTAGAAGAACACTAGGAGGGCGTGAAGCATTTATTTGCAAGAAGTACTTCGAGTTGAGTTATCCGAAAACTTAGCAGCATAAGGAGTGTGCGAATAAGAACTTGTCTGAAGTTCTTAAGCTCAGAAGGAATAACGCAAGGAGTGCGCTCAGAGTGAACTTGTCTCAAGTTCCGAAGCAAAGGAGGAACAATGCCTTTGCGCACAGAGCAATAGTCGAGAGGAGAAAGAAGTCGAGGAACCCTTTGAGGTTTCACAATAAAAAAAGATCAGGAGGGACAACGTCCTTAGAGTACAGGCAAGATCCGAGGATATAGGTTTCACAACAAAAGAAAAGGCTGAGGCCTTTGAAAACTTTGGAAATCTTCTAAGGGGAAGAAAGAAGCGCAAGCTCATGAGGGAGAATAGTTACCATTGGATCGGGTAGAGGAAAATGTTTGGACCATTGAATCTACGTCCAGGCATAGGCAGGAAGGCGCACAAGGAAGAGAGCGAGATCTGGTCCATCATATCTTGCGCAGATAGCCGATAGTCATCGGATCTGAGATGAGATGAACGAGGTTTAACCTTCTTAGAAGCAAAGGAGAGGACTCATCAAAGTCTCGAAAGAATCAAGACCATTCATCGCAGGAGGATACGTGGCAACAATCGAGGTTTGGGAAAGTCCCCAAAAGGAGGATTTCAGCATTTCGAACACCGACATGCAAAGGGTAAGAGTTCAGGACTCTTGACTCGTGAAATCCTGAAAGGATCCGAGCCATCGAATCAGGGGAGGCTATGAGCCGTTAATGTCCCTTTGGAGCGGAAGACTGACATTTTGGGCTTCGGTACTTCGGTATTTCGGATACTGGGAGTTTGAAGGGGCAAGTATTATTGCAACCTTGCATTACGAAGTCCTGAAATGCGAAAACCCAAAAGCATATGGAGGAATAGCGTCAGGTCAGGGGATAGGGTCACGTGGACAAGAACCAAGCGAAGAGATTGTATACTCACCAGCCATTTCGGCACTTCAACATTTAGCCATTTCATCTTTTCGACACTTATGATGACAAGTAGATAGGGTGATTTGCATTGAAAACCCCCGAAGTCACGAAACACGATGTGCTGAAGAGAAGGAACTTCAGAGATTTCGATATTTTAGAGTTTGGGGTTCGGCATTTCAAAAATCCCGAGGACAAGGAGTCGAGGTACTTTGAGTTGAAAACCCCCGAAGTCGCAAAACATGACGTATCTTTGGAGTGGGGCTGCGGTCACACATTTTGACATTTTGAGGTTCGACTTTTTGGCACTTCTGACAAGGAGCCGGGGATCTTGGTGTTGAAACCCTCGAAGTCGTGAAACTCAAAATCCCTTTTCGAAAAAGGTCATGGTCATATCTGGTGGCCGTGTGGAGGTGAAGACTCATGCCTGGTGCATTTATTGTGGCGGTGGAGTTTTTTTGAAGGACCTGTGGATCAAATTCGTGGGATTCCAGTGAGGGCCCAAAAGAACTAATTCGGTTTTACGGTTTCGAAGAAGAACAATCCTGTGTGGATTCTCAGGCTGAGAGCAGGGGAGTCTGCATCAATGTGGTATCAGAGCAGGACTTCGTCTATATATTTCAGATGAAGAGGATTGAAGAGATTTTTGCAGGACACAACAACAAATAGACAGTCAGGTCGATAGTAAGAAAAGGTTGGAAACTCTCACGGTTGCAGAGTGACAACAAGAAGTTTGCCAGGAGGGCAGTCAGGAATGAGAAAATGGCTACTGAAGGCCATGAACATGGTGGAAAGAAGAACCACCAACAGCAGAGCGAGGTTGAGATGGAGAAAGAACTCGTCGAGATAAGAGAAAGGATGGAGGAGCTTGCATTTCGAATGTAGCAGGATGAAAAATCGCGATGGGTATATGAATGGCCCATGAAAACGAAAGTGAAATGGCCAGTCAAAGAGTTATTGGCCCTAAGGCAGCGGAAGTTGTTGAAGGAATGGCTGAGGTACATAGAAGACCTCAGGGTTGAAGAAGAAGTGGTTCATGTGTGTGAATCAGAAGCTGGGAGAAATCTCACTGATGATGAGGAGAAGAGATCACTGGAAGATCTCAGAGATAGCCAAGCAGGCAGTGAGGAATTTTCAATTTGCTAGGAGGGAAATAAGAAGAGGTCACAAGATGATCTCAAAGACTACTAGAAGGGCAGGACAAAAAATTCATGTTGCTAGGAGAGAAATGAGATGAGATCGTGGGAGGATCCCATAGACTTCCAGGAGGGCAGAGAAGAAATCCCATGTTTCCAGGTGGGCAAGGGAGAGCAGATGGGATTTTATGATAGTCTCATGAACTCATAGGTGAGTTCGAAGTAGCGAGAGGAGATGAAAGAGAAGATGAGCTCAGAGGTGAGTTCATATCAGCAAGGACAACTGATAGAGAATGCATATCAGAAGAGCATTATGATGATTGGAGGGATAAATATATTCCTACCAAGTGGCCAAGACGAGGCCAGGGAATATGTTGTGGGTGTAGCAATAGCAGAAGGACAACCAACTATGACTGTCGAAGAGATGGAGCAAATATCAGAAGTTGCCCAAGAAAAAGAAGAAGAGCATGCAGATAAGATGCTCACTCCATGGGAGATGGAGTTGGAGATGCTGGAGGATTGGTTGAACCATCCAGAACCAGTAGATGACTGCCATGAGCAGAAAATCATGCAGATGATAGAAGAGGATCATTTCGAGGATTCGCTCGGAATTTTCAGCCAGGAGCTGAATAGATGATGAATGCAATGTTGAGGCATGCAACATAAGATGAAGGGAAATTCCAGTCTGAGGAATAGCTGGAGGAAGCTGGAGCTGAACCAACAAGAGAAATGGCAGAAGAAAATATGCCAGAGAAGGAGGTTGAGCAACAACTCAGTGATAGGATTGAAAAATTCAAGTTTTCAACAGAGTGGCAACTCAATGCCACAGAAGAGGAAAAAAATGGCATGGGAGATCTAGTTGATATACCCATTTGCAGGGAAGAAGTGCAGCCGAGGAGACTGCAAGGATAAAGCCAACCACTGCAGCAGTTGGACAAGGATATTGAGGAGATTACAAGACTGATGTCAAGGTCAGCAGCAAAAACTGCCAGTGAGGAGAAGCTGAGCAGAAGAGAACCTGCCATAGCAGCAGGGTTACAACAGCAGCGAAGCAATGGAGAAAATGGACAACTCCAGAGAACTGTTTGGGATCTAGGTGGATTTCAACAACCATGCTGGGAATCTCATGAGCAGGAGCTCATGATTTTTGCAGCAGAGGAGTATGATGTAGGAGCATCGCTCCAAGACAACAACGCGCCAGCCAACCAACACATCAAAGCGTGCATTCAATGGAAAGGAGAGAGGCGTAGCCCTCTCAATTTTGAAATTTGAAATTTCAATAAATGATAGTAAGGATGATAGAGCCAAAAGACATGCATATGCACATAATTTAGTAAAGGTGGCCTTAAATGGTTGTAAGGATGAGATCTACATCCGATCCGCACTAGACAACCATTCAATGTAATTGAATGTAAAATTAATGAGAGTAGGTAGCTTGGAGGGAAGCGCTCAAAGAGCCCCTCTTTTGTATCTATGGAGAGTTTTGCATAAGTTAGAGTAGAGAAGTTGTGAGAGAAAGAGAGCTGAGACTCTGTTGCAGTCCGAGCTTGAACACATTGTAATCAGGCATTCTTGATTAATACAAACAGAGCAGTTTTTCCTGCATGTTGTTGTTCATGTGTTTATGAGTTCATCAATGAATGTCTTTGTGCATGATGATATGTTGTAGATGTATGATAGTTTGCATTTGCAGGTTACAGACAGAAGTCATTGTCTGTTGGGTTCTTTGATTCCAGGTCTGGTTCTTTGAGGCTTCATGCAAGAGGTTGCATGACATAACGCTGCAGGTTCTGTAATCCAGTGCAACGAGTGCACTTCTAAATTCTGTGGAATTTGGACAAAGTTGTGCCAAGAGGGTGCACCAGAGGAATTCATTGACTCAAGGAGGAAGCCTCAAGGTTGTTGAATGCCTTGGAGGTAAGATTGTGTAGAGGAAGGCACAGAGGTAATAGAATCATTGAAGGTTCTGTAGAAGCTCTGCCAGGAGGGCATTGAGCGCGTGCATAGAATGCACAGGAGGAACTCTATTTCAATTTCAGGGAAGACATAACTACTAAAGGTTCTGTAGAGATATTCCAAGAGGGAATTGAGCGAGTGCATAGAGTGCACCAGGGAACTCTATTTTGAGTTCTAAGGAAAGGGAAGTGTCAAGGACAAGGCACTTATAGAGTTACTAAAAACTCTATGAAGAAAGGCTCTGCAAGGTGTGCATCGAGCAGAAGAACGGTAGGAGGGTGTGAAGCATTTCTTTGCAAGAAATACTTCGAATTGAGTTATCCGAAAACTTAGCAACACAAGGAGTGTGCGAATAAGAACTTGTCTGAAGTTCTTAAGCTCAGAGGGAATAGCGCAAGGAGTGCGCTCAAAGTGAACTTGTCTCAAGTTCCGAAGCTCAGGAGGAACAATTCCTTTGCGCATAGAGAAATAGTTGAGAGGAACAGGAGGTCGAGGAACCCTTTGAGGTTTCACAATCGACAAATCTCTTGAGGGACAACGTCCTTAGAATATAGGCGGGAGCTGAGGATACAGGTTTCACAGCAAAAGAAAAGGTCAAGGCCTTTGAAAACTTTGGAAATATTCCAAGGGGAAGAAAGAAGTGCAAGCTCATGAGGGAGCATAGTTACCATTGGATCGGGTAGAGGAAAATATTTGGACCGTTGAATCTACATCCAAGCGCAAGCAGGAAGGCACACAAGGAAGTGAACAAGATCTAGGTTGTCAAATCTTGCACAGATAGCCGATAGTCATCGGATATGAGAGGAGATGAATGAGGTTTAACCTTCATAGAAGCAAAGGAGAGGACTCGTCAAAGTATTGAAAGCATCAAGATCGTTCATCGCAGGAGGATACGTGGCAACGGTCGAGGTTTGGGGAAGTCCCCAAAAGGAGGATTTTGGCATTTTAGACACCGACATGCAAAGGGTAAGTGTTCAGGACTCTTCACCTGCGAAATCTTGAAAGGATATGAGCNCCTTTCGAGCGGAATACCTACATTTCGGGCTTCGGTACTTCGGTATTTCAGATACCGGGAGTTTGAAGGGGAAAGGATTGTTGCAGCCTTGCATCACAAAGTCCTGAAATGTGAAAACCCAAAAGCAGATGGAGGAATAGTGCTAGGTCACAGGACAGGGTCACGTGGACAAGACCCAGGCAGAGAGCTTGTATACTCGCCAACCATTTCGACGCTTCGACATTTAGCCATTTCGGATTTTCGACACTTCTGATGATAAGGAGCTGGGATGCTTTGCATTGAAAACCCCCTAAGTCATGAAACACGATGTGTCGAAGAGAAGGAACTTTGGAGATTTTGGCATTTCAGAGTTTGAGGTTCGGCATTTCGGAAATCCCGAGGACAAGGAGCCGGTGTACTTTGAGTTGAAAACCCTCGAAGTCGCGAAACGCGACGTATCTTTGGAGTGGGGCTATAGTCACACATTTCATCATTTCTGGGTTCATCTTTTCAACACTTATGATGATAAGGAGTCGAGGATATTGGTGTTGAAACCCCTGAAGTCGCGAAACCCGAAATCCCTTTTCGAAAAAGGTTGTGGTCATATCTAGTGGCCGTGTGGAGGTGAAGACTCATTGCTGGTGCATTTCTTGTTCCAATGGAGTTTTCGTGAAGGAACTGTGGATCAAATTCGTGGGGTTCCAATGAGGGCCCGAAAGAACTAATTCGATTCCGCGGATTCAAAGAAGAACGATCCTGTGCAGATTCTGGGGCCGAGGGCNGGTAGGGTTTTTTCAATAAGGAAAAGATGATTCCACTTCTCAGGGGAAAGTATTATTTCTTCAATAGACTTTAGGGAATAAAGAATTAAGAAATACACATATCATCAATGATCACATGTGTGATGAAAATAATGTGTAACACCCATGTTTCATCTTCAGGACCGTAGCGGGTCCACTGGACACTTACTAGTCCTATGGCTTGATTCCAGAGCAGCTTGAATTTCTTGTCCAATATGCACATCGATTGAACTCGAAATTCTCCTTCTTGCTCCACTTGGATCACATTCCAATCAATTACATGATTAACATCAGGCACATAAGTTTTAAGAAAAAATACATGAAACACATTATGTATGGAAATGGATGCAGGCAGTGCATGCATGTATGAAAAAAGGCAAATCATTTCCAGTATCTCAAATGGTCCACAATATCTCGCTGCCAGCTTTGGATAAATCCCCAATTTTAGTGAACTCTTCTTATTAGCCTTCACTTTTAAGAATACATGATCACCCACTTTAAACTCTTTGTGTGTTCTGCCTTTGTCTGTATAAAATTTCTACCTGCCTTGAGCAACTTTTAAATTCTTCTTTATTTTCATCATTTTCTCTTCCATCTCTCTGAGCAATTCTGGCCCAACCATTGCTTGATCTATTTGGTTGTTGAGGCTCACTAGTGTGTTGCATTTTATTCCATATAATGCTTCAAATGGACTCATATTTAAATATTTTGCATACCCATTATTATAAGCAAACTCAACCAGATGTAGATAATCTTCCCATTTTGATGGTTTATCCATCACATACATCCTCAACATATTCTCAATCACTTGATTGACCCTTTCTGTCTGCCCACCCGATTCAAGGTGATATGTTATGCTAAAGTTCATAATTGTCCCAAATCCTTTAAATAATCCCTTCCAAAATTTTGTTGTGAACTTGGGATCTTTGTTAGAAAAAATTACCTTAGGCACGCCATGTAGCCTGGCAATTTCTCTCATATAAATCTCCGCAATGTAGCATCCTTGTGAGTTATCTTCACTGGATTAAAATGAGTATCTTTAGTAAGCTTATCCACCACCACCACGATGGAATCATGATGCTTCGTTGTTCTGGGAAGCTTGGTGATGAAATCAATTTTCACCACTTCCCATTTCTATTCTGGAATGGGAAATGCATGTAGCAAACCAACTATATGTCTATGCTTATCCTTGACCTTCTGACATTCAAGACATTTGGATATATAATCAACCACTTCTCTCTTCATGCCTAGGAAAACATATTGACTCTTGACAATTGCAATTATTTTTCGGTACCCTGGGTGCCTAGAATAAGGTACATTGTGCATCTCTCTTAGAACCGTATTTTCCAACTCCTATAAATTAGGCACATAAACTCTACCCCTATACATGAGGATTCCATCCTCTTTTAACTCATAATCTTTAATTTTCTACTGCAAATTACCTTATTGTAATTTTTCTATTGTTTGCACATAGTGCTGATCTAATTTCCCAACTTCCAAAATCATGTCTTTTAAATACGATTTGCACATGCTAATCGTTGTATCATGCATATCATGCACCCTCCTATTGAGTGCATCAACCAGCTTGTTCTCCATTCCTTTGATATATTTTATATCAAAGTCATACTCACTAATAAATTATAGCCATTTGATTTTCCTAGCATTCAAAGTTGTTTGTTCAAACAAATATTTAAAACCATTATGGTATGTCCTCAAATCAAATAATTTTCCCATAAGATAATGCCTCCACATCTTTAAGGCATGAACTATGGATTCCAATTCTAAATCATGAGTGGCATAATTATTTTCATGTTCTTTTAGATTCCTTGACTCGTAGCATATCACATACCCATTTTGGCTAAGGACTCCTCCAAGCCCCTCATTGGATGCATCAATGCACACAATGAAATATCCATTTGGATCAACAACCTTCAATATTGGTGCACTTTAAAACAAATTCTATAAGTGTTGAAATATTTCTTCACGTTCAAGATTACATTAGGACTTCACACCCTTCTTTTGCAAAGAAGTGATTGGGTGAGAAATTTCCGAGAAGCCTTCAATACATTTTCTATAGTAAACTACAAGTCCCATGAATGACATCACCTTTGAGACATTATTTGGTTTTGGCCATCCTTCAATGGATTTTATCTTTTTTGGGTCCACTACTATCCCCTCCTCTTAAATGATATGGCTCGAATAATGAATCTGTCTTTGATAAAATGGACACTTTATCAACTTTTCCTACAACTGATTCTCCCTTGACACTTGTAACACCATCCTCAAGTGATTCTCATGCTCCTCTTCATACCTAGAGTATATAAGTATGTAATCCAAGAAGACAATGAAAAACATATCCAAGTAATTTCTGAAAATTCCATTCATCAAACACATAAAGACAACTGGTGCATTTGACAACCCAAATGGCACCATTGTAAACTCATAATGGCCATACCTTTTTCTAAATGTTGTCTTGTTGCTATCCTCCTATTTAATCCTCACCTGATGGTAGCTCGATCTGAGGTCAATCTTGGAGAATATCTTTGCATCTTTCAACTGATCAAAAAGTTCATTTATCCTTGGAAAATGATACGTGTTCTTCACAGTCACCTTGTTGAGTTTTATGAAATCAATATTGTAAAGCCTCAAATTCCCATCCTTCTTCTTCACAAATAGCACTCGAGCACCCCAAGATGACATACTTGGGCATATATACCCCTTCTTCAAAATTTCTTCAGGCTGCATTTATGATTTATAATTCCTCCAGCTCTGGTGTACTCATCCTAGAAGGAGTCTTGGACACTCTGGCTACTCCAAAAACCAAATTAATAGAGAATTAAATATCTCTCTTGGGTGGAAACTCCGGTATTTCTCTAAATGCATCCTCAAATTCTTTTAGGACTGCATATTCTTAAATGCTTAGCACTTTATCTTTAGGTGTCTCTTCCATATGCGTTGAAAATATTTGGCATCCTTTCCTGAAGGTTCTTTTTAGCTGCAAGGCTAAAATTTCTCTAGTAGTTACAACCATTGGAATACCTTGAACTATTCTCAAGTTCCCTTCCTCATCCAAGCAAGTAAATGTATTACTATAACAGTCTAGGATAACATGATTCTTCTCCAACCAATCCATACCAATTAGGAAATCATATGAACCCAAAGGTATGATATTCAAATATTCCTTTGTGCTCAGTCCATTCATGTCCATTGGAAATTCCTTAACCATCTCATTAATTTTTCATTTAGATCCTGTAGCTAACTGAACCAACCAATATTTCCCAAGTTTTCTTCTTGGAAAATGAAATATTTCCACCAACTTAGGATCTATACAACTATGACTAGCTCTTGAATCAATCAATACCTTCCACTTCAATCATTTGAGATTGAAATTTAGCTTTCTTGTTGTCTAGGGATGCATAGATCCTTGGCATGCTTCTACCCATGTCCTCAATTGTATCATCTTGTTTTACATTGTGAACAATCCTCAATTTTTCACCTCTATGAGGGAAATCTCTGTACATGCGATCTCCCTCACAACCCCAACATTTAATGGTCTACTACCTTGGCCTTTTCCCCAATGTTTATGAAATTATAGGTTCATTTTGATTTGGTTGTGCCTGATAATTATTCTTGAAGAATGGTGGCTTATACCCTTTCTTCCTCTACTCCATCTTACCCTTCTTCATGTATTCCTAATCCTTTTGGAAATTTGGTATTACTCTATGTTGATCATAGAGGTACTTGGCTCTCTGTATTGCTTCATCGAATGTGTTGGGATCATAATATTGGATCTTTTCACTGAATATTGATAGAAGCCGACTCAGGAACCTTTGAATCTTGACATGTTCATCCTTGATGAAATCAACATACTTCAACAGTTCTAGGAATCTCCTCTCGATCTCATCCATAGTAATACTCCCAAGATTGAGTTCAAATAACTCTTTCATATTCCTATCATAATAGCGCTTGTTCAAGTATTTATTTTGAAAATTATTTTTGAACTGCCTCCAAGTGAGTTTCTTCTCATGAATGTGTTGTACTTTCATAATTTTCTCCCACCACATTGATGATTTTCCCTTCAACTAATAAATTTCAATTCTTCCTTCTTCATGTGAGGAGTAATTATACAACTGAAAATATTTCCTCATCCCTAACAACCAAGTCTCTGCATCCTCATCCTTCTTGTGATCACCATCAAAGGTGGGAGGCTTGATCTTCTTCATTTCTCCTTGTAGTTCATCTACCCCATAACTCCTCTTATGATTTCTGATAGGGGATAATATTGGACTACTATGTGCTCTTTTCACTGAATGCCTTGGTGAGTGATGATCGTGTCTACCAACACTTCCAGATTCTCCTCTTATGGCATGAGATCAATGACTCCTTGAATTACTTGATTATGTATATTTTCCCATTTTCTTCTCTATTCTACCCAAGCTCTACAACAACTTGATTTTGAAGCCATATTGTTTCTCCTTAGCTTTCATAAGCTTCTCATTATTAGCATTATAGCTCTAAATATCTCTTTGCAAACTCTTTATAGTCTCCACCAAATTCATGCCCATTTGATTATGTCCTAGAATTACCCATGCTAACATACAACCCCCTGACCTCATATTCGTGGTTGTATGTTCTCTATGCATATTCCATGTTCTATTTGTGCCTTAATTCTACAAAATGTGTATGAAATAAGATTTGTTAGACAAAACAAATCAACAAATATATTAAATTATGCACCATTCTTCCTTTTAAGTGCACCCTTCATCTGGTAAACTTAATTCTAAACACCCAATCTTTTGGAATTTTGACAAAATCCCAATTGGGTTTCCTCATGCTCATATTTTGAGAAATATGAACAATTTTCTCCTTCAGCCAACATCCATCCTGCTAGTTACATCCTGCAGATGTTTTGACTATTTTCTTTTTTTTGCACTAAATGGTACAAGAATCTTCTTTCTCATCCTGTACATTTTTCAAGTTCTCATATTTTCAGTTTGGCTCCATATATGTATTATATGGTTCATTATATTTACATAGACTACTCCTGCACCCCAAACCAACTTCTGAGCAAGTAATTATGCCCTTCAGAAGTGAACCAGTACTGAAACTTATCTTGTGCTATTTAAGATATAACTCACTCATACGAGCTCTATTTTGCAAACAATTTAGCTCATTGTAAAGATCTCTCTGATTTATTTCATTTGATCTACAAAGACTCTATGTGGTTCCTACAAAACTTACAGTCTCGAAAATTAAAACTCCTAAAAACATGTTTAGGCACTCAAAAATGTCACGCAAGATTATGACCTTAAAAAATACAACATTTTCGCGGAAAATCACAGGTTTTATGTTGTGATAGTCTGTCAAAACAAGTTTTTCTTATTTTTCAAAGCATGTGTGTGCTTCATTTCTGTTTTATACACCCATATTAAGCATGCACAAGTTTTACATGTGCAATGCCAAAATGTAGCGCATGCATTTCACACCAATAACCAATGCACATAGCTTTTATATTACACATCAATATCTAGTGCGCACAAATTTTTGTGCCATGCACTAATATCCACTACACATAAGTTTTAAACTGCACACTAATATCTAGTGTGCACAACTTATTCACCACACAACAACATCTAGTGCACACAACTTTCACACTACGTACCAATATCCATTACGCACAACTTCCGCATTGTGCATCAATATCCAGTGTGCACAACTTTTGTGTCCCACACCAATATCTACCACGCACAACTTATGTGTCACACCCTAATATTCTACGTGCATCAAAATCTCTACACCATGCATTTTGCATGTTCAATGAGCTCACACCATGCACCCATACTTTTGTGCACCACCAATGCTACCTCTATGCACTGTGATTATTTAGTGCACACACATTGTGCACCAACATTAAGCGCACACCAACATTTTTTCACTACGCATCACAAATATTCAATGCACATGCCCTAGGCACAAATATTATGCATGCTCCACAATCTTTGCACTGCGTGATGACAAGTTTTAGTGCGCACACCCCACACACAAATATTTTTCGTGCATCACCAACTCTGCATTGTGCAACTCCAAAATTTAGTGTGCATACCCATGCACCATTATTTTTTGTGCATTACCAACTCTGCATTGTGCATCGCCAAAATTTTAGTGCACACACCCATGCACCAATATTGTTCCACACATCACCACTACTTAGCGCACACAAATATTTTATGTACTTATTTGATCTCTGGCACATACACGTCCAGCGTTGAACCAATCACTTTGATACAAAAATGTAACGTCCCTTGTTACCAACAACCCAAAATATGCTCAGACGTCATAAGGTAATGTGCCCAGTCCCAAGTTGAGTCGTGCCACACAATTTTTATTCTCTAGAGCTGATTATAACAACGGAACAACTCACTAAGACTACCTAAATGCACGCAATCGGCCTTGTGCTATGCGTGGAAAATGTTTTCTAATGTGTGTGATTCAAGTCTATGAGTATGGTGTTAGAAGCCTCACGCCCGAATCTTGTTACCATAAAAACTAAATTTAACGAATCGATAACATTTAATAACCATCGTGCCCTATATATGCAACAATTATGCAAAACAAACAATAACATGCACAACCATGCACAATTATGCACAATTTCCACAAATAATTAACATGAACATAAAAAACATAAGAAACATGTAAACACACATAAACAAACACTTTTATTTTTCTATAAATCATCAATTGCATGCATACCTTAGACGTTCCTCCCAACCAAAAACTTTGTTGTTCGTACACTCTCAACAACAAGTCACCCCCGAACTAGGGCTATGAATCCACTATGGAAAAGGCTACCTAAGCCAAACTAAGGTTTGACAATAAGAAGACCATGAATTCTTAGAGCTCTGTAGCACTTGGGACACAAGGTTTATCAAGGGGTTACAATACCCACTAGCCCAACACACAGTGAAAACTATTCCCAACCATTCTCTCACCAGGAGAAAATTGTTCTACAAGCATGGCAACCTGCTTCTTCAACCCAAACCACCAAGGATTTACTGGGTAATAGTCAGCTCTAGTTTCTTCTTATACTCTCTAGCCAAGTTATAGATGATGGATGCAAGAATGAGTGAATGACTAGAATAATGGTGAATGATCCCCATTACACTAAGCTCCGCACATTACATTTCATGTTCCTATCTTGACACTTGTCACTATAGGAAATTCCTTTGACTTCACTTGGTAATTCTTAGGAATGTTCCTCTCAATTGGGAACATATGATAAAATTATAACATAAATCTTATGACTTAGGAATAATATTATTTTGTTCCTTGGCTTAATCCCTCATGACTTAGCCCCCTTTCACACTCATGGAGTCCTAGCCCCCATACTCTTTCATCTAACTTGGTTTGCAACAATGATTCATTTTATTAATAAAAATGAGTGTGATTACATATTACATTTGTTTAAACTTGTTGGCCTAAATCACATAGGTACTCTGGCCTTAAAATTTATATATACACAAAGGCACTCTAGCCCAAAACATCCCAACTCACCAGCCTATAAAACATATGTACATTTACAACTTGGGGTTCATCCTAGGGGTATTACAACAACTCTATTCCAAGTGTGATATTTTCCACTGGGTCGTCCCAGCTGATTGGAACTCTGCACTTCCTTCCATACATAACCTCAAATGAGCTCATCTTCAATGACTCTTGATAACCATAGTTATAAGAAAACTCTACCAAGAGTAGTTATTTTTCCCATTCCTTGGTTGGATGCATAGCATGCACCCTCAACATGTACTCTAGAACTCTATTTACCCTTTTGGTATGAATGTCTATTTGAGAATGGTAAGTCATGCTAAACACTAACTATGTCCCTAATCCTTCAAACAATCCTTTCCAAAATTTTGAAGTGAACTTCACATCTCTTTTCAAAATTATGATCATGGGTAAACAATGCAATCCAAAAATTTCCTTGATAAAACTATTAGCAACATCTCTGGGTTTGAAAGTGGATTTAATGGGAATAAAGTGAGCTTCCTTGCTAAACTTATCCACCACTACCATAATTGCATCATGTTGCCTAATTGTCCTTGGAAAACAAGTGTTGAAACTGAGAGGGGGGTGAATTAGTATCAAGTACAATTTAAAACCTTTTTCAACTTATACTTAAACCATTAAACTATATCCAATGAGCAATGAACAATAGTATAAGTGTTACACCAATACACCACAATACACCATGCACAATATATGAGAAATAATCAATAGTTATTGTTCAGGGGAAGTAATGACTTCCAAAGCTAGCTACAGCTTCAAAATGTAAAGGGAGGGATAAACCTCCAAGAGGAAGATTCAATCCTCCAATATCAAGAGAGAATTGTACTCTCCATCCTTGCCCCTTCCTTCCACCCAAGAATATATGAGAGATAATAAAACTTTACATAAAATCATCACCATCAACCAATCATCACATAGA
>SNQJ01S0040475.1:0-45923 GCA_010110895.2 Picea sitchensis | reverse complement strand
ATTTTCCTTCATGTCCAAATACCTTCATCAATATTGCAGTCCAAAACCCATGACTAGGGTTGACATCAATGACAACAACCAATCTTCCAACAAGTAATAAAATCCATGGATATTGTCTCCCATTTCCACTATGGAATCTGCAAAGAATGCAATAGTCCTACAGGGTATTTGTTGGAGTTACTTCACACACACCTAGGATTATTTTTTTCTAAGGTTTTTCTTTGTTTATTAGTCATTATCCAGTCTCCTATATTTTATGAAGAATATTCCTCTAGGGAGAATATTCTCTTCAATTTTCACTTCAGTTTGACTAGTTGAGTGGAGTCTAGATGCTGCATTGGTTTTATTACCATGAAATATTGGGATCATCACCAGATAATGCACATTATCCTTGGTATCATCACCAGACTAGCGCATTACCCATGATTCCCTGATCTCCTGCTCACTTCACTCTATTTCAATTAGATAACTAAAGACTGGTAGACTAGTTAACTCAGCTAGGTGGCAGTTCACTCCCGTAACTGCCTGAGAGACTAGAGTAGGTGGTAGTTTACTCCTGTAAATGTTGGTGTGTGTCCAAATCACCCTAGACCACCACTATGGTGCATTGTCTTCTCCTCCAGTGGGCATTGATTGAGTTATACAGAGTATATAATGTGTAAATTATTCATTATTCATTACGATTAATGATAATTCTTCAATTCTTTCTCTCTTGCTTCTTGTTTCTCAATTTCTCTCTGCAAATTTGTGGTATTTTCTAGATAGATCTATTATGTGTAGGCTCGACACATTTACATGGTATCATGGCCGTACACCAAATTAATTTTTGCAGGTACCAAAGATTGAAGACAACGGAAAAATGGAATTCCCAAAAGAATTCATTCTTACACCTTACAATTACTTTGCATGGAAGGAGAGAATAATCATGCATCTCGTAACCAAAGGATTGTACAGGTTAACCTTGAATAATGAGACATAACTAACATCATCAACAGAAAAATCCAAGTATCTAAATCGAATGGATGAAGCATTTAGAACAATTTGCAGTCTCATCTCTCCCAATCTCCTTTTTCACATATCTTCCTGTAAAACCCCCATTGAATCTTGGAAAACCTTGGAAGGGATCTTTGGAAAACATGATGAGATGAGGGGATACATGCTCGAGGTGGAATTTTTCACATTGGATCCAAAAATCTTCAATAATATCCAAGATGTCTTTACAAAATATAAGGATTTACTGTCGCAACTCAAAGCTTGTGGGGTTGATAAATCTAAGGAGGAGAAAAAAATGGTTCTCACCATTCTCTCCAAACCTGGTTCTAAATTCTTTGTGTTCGTATCCACATTCAATTTAGTCAAATTCTCCTCTTAGCCACCTGGAATATGCCTTCTCTTGAGGAGTTTATCGAATCCCTGACACAAGAGCAAACCAAGCTCATCAACATGGGAAACATCAAAGGCCCAAAGGCACATGCACTTACTGTGCAATATGGAAGCCATCAATATCAGAAATCTAAAGATAAATACAAAAGGAAAGCTCATGCAAATCCAAAGAAGGAAGGGTACTCAAAACCCTTCACCGATGTCTCCAGATCCAAAGGTGGAAAGGGGAGAAAAGGGGGGAAATGCACATACTTCCATAAAGGATTCCATCTAGAATATGCATGCATACATAAACAAATAGATCTAATTACTCAAATAATTCATAAAAACAACCTTGGATATCTCGTCCCCGAGGGTGCCAAGAATAAGAAGCCATAGGATCAGAATCCCAAGAAAGGAAATTCTATCCATGCCTTGATTTCCATCAACTCCTCTCTCGATTCTTGGATCGTAGATTCAGGAGAATCACAACACATGGATGCCACAAAAGAAGTCTATTATACATTGGATTCATTCAATGGTCCTTTTATTCTGATGGGGGACAACTCTCTAGTTGAGGTCACCGACAAAGGAAGGATTGAACTCACCAGCAGAAGCTTCGAGAATGTGTTTCATGTTCCAAAACTTTCCGTCAATTTTCTATCTGTGTATCAGATGAGAAATTCTAGTACTGGAAATAAATTCATATTCATACCTAATGCAGTGGACATCTATGACATGAAAACCAACTCCAGTGTTTCTACTGATGAGGTAAATCATCAATCTAGATTGTATACATTTTTTGAATTTATTGAACCTGTTTTTTCTTTACTGCTTACCCATGCTGATGAAAGGAGCAGGATATGGAACGAAATGTTCGGGCATTTGAATTTCAGATATATGAAAAAAATTAGCAAGCAAATATTGGTTGATGGTCTACCAGACATCCATTTATCCAAAGTAATATGTGAGGGATATGTTCTTGGAAAACACCCTTAAGAGAAATTCGACAATGGAAAGACTCAGAGAGATTCCTCTCCTTTAGATCTGATCCATAATGATCTCATGATCCCTTTTCTACATCCATCAATCAACAAAGTAAGGTGTTTTCTCATTTTTCTTGATGATTTCTCATGTTTCACATGGATTTACTTTCTCAGGAAAAAAACAGAGGTCTTTCAACACCTCAAAGTTTTCAAAGCCCTGGTTGAGACACAGTCAGGAAAGAAGATCAAAGTCCTATGAACTGATAACACGGGAGAGTATGTCAATCATGAGATCTAGAATCTTTTTCATGAGGCAGGGATTCAGTTGCAACACACAGTTCCCTATACTCTGTAGCAAAACGAAGTTGCAGAGAGAAAAAACAGATCTCTAAAAGAGAAGGCATCTTGCATGCTACATGAAAAATCACTACCACAAAAACTATGGGATGAAGCACTTAATTGTGAAACCTACATACAAAACAGATCTCCCCATACATCTATCAAGGATAAGACCCCCTATGAGGCTTGGAGCGACCTCAATTCGGAAGTGACCCACTTTTGTATTTTTGATTCACGTGCATGGGCCCAGATTCCCTCTGAAAAGAGGAAGGCACTTGATCCACAAAGCACATAGTGTATATTTGTTGGATACCTCGACGATGTGAAGGGATACAAACTTATTGATCTTTCCTCAGACCGCATCATCATTGAGGAAAGTGTCTCGCATGTACCTCAACAACCACATGTCGACACCTTCATTCTTCCACCTGTATGAGATGATGAGCATGCACATGTTGACTCTTCTTCAAACGAGAGTTATGATTAAGAGGATTAAGATGATCTAGATATAGAGTCAGTATAGTTAGATGCATATTCATAGAATCCAAATGCATATGCAGAGCCAAAGCATAGGCCCACGTGGGTACATACTACTCTTCAGGATGCAAGAGATCTTCTTGGTGATCCAACCGATACTAGGAGGAATCGATCTGATTTCGAGGAGCCTCCTATTGCACTCACTACCATTGAACCATTTCCATCTAGGAATATTTTCTTGGTTCAATATTCATATCCACGGTCTTATGGCGAGGTTGTTGGAAATCCCTTTTGGGAATCTTCCATGCAGGAGGAGTACAATTCCCTCCTCGAGAACTAGACTTGGGATCTAGTTCCCCTTCTTTCTAGAAGGAAACTTGTTAGATGAAGATGGGTCTACAGGACCAAGAGTGCAGCAGATGGATAGATTAGCAGATACAAATCCATGCTTGTTTCCAAAGGATTTTAGCATGTGCATGGCATTGACTATGATGAGACCTTCTCTCTAGTAGCGAAGATGGATTCCATACGTTTGACACTTTCCATTGCAGCGGCCAAGGGATGGGAAGTCCATTAGATGGATGTGAAGAATGCATTTCTTGACGATGATCTCTCTAAGGAGATCTATATGGAGAAACCACAAGGATTTATGAAAGATTCATCTTTGGTCTTTCGACTGAAGAAGTCTCTTTATGGCCTCAAGTAGGCTCCAAGGGCATGGTATGCCAAGATGGAATCATACATGTTGTCACAGAACTTTGTACGTTGTAAATCAAACTCAAATGTCTACATGCTCAGGACGATTGATTCAATTCTATTCTTAGTTCTATATGTTGATGATTTGTTGATCACCGGTTGCTCAACTTCAATGATTGTTGTAGTCAAGAGGATTCTACATGATAGGTTTTTGATGACGAACATGGGTCTGCTACACTTCTTCCTTGGACTCAATATTAGTCAGGATGCATCAGGCATCAGAGTATCTCAGGTCAAGTATGCACGATATATCCTTGAGATATTTCACATGACAGACTGCAATTCTAATATGACTCCTTTCCTATCAGGAGTCAAACTTGAGGATGTTGGGGGCACTCCACTGGTTGACAACACACTGTACAAACAACTAGTAGGGAGCTTGTTGTATCTCACACACTCCAGACCAGACCTCTCTTATGCAGTTGGCACAGTTTCTAGGTTCATGCAAGAGCCACATGAGATACATTGGAAGGCTGCAAAGTGTATCCTTCAATATGTATAGGGCGCCATCACCTTTGGGATTCATCATGGAACAAACTCTATCTTATATCTCATCGGGTTCACTGATTCTGACTAGAATGGTGATAAGATTGATCGCAAGTCCACATCTGATTACTCAATCAGTATTGGTTCCAGGTATATATGTTGGTCGAGAAAGAAGAAGGATGTTATTGCTCTTTCTTCAGCCAAGGAAGAGTACAGAGGGGTAGTTAACATAACCATTCAGGCTATGTGGCTAAAACATTTTCTCACTGAGTTGGGCATTCAGTTTCATCAGTCGATCGTCATCAAGTGTGATAACCAAAGCACTTTAAAGTTATGCAAATATCCAGTTTAGAGGTAGTGGATGAAGCACATCGATATCCACATGCACTACATCCGAGACTTAGTACATGAGGGGATAATTGACCTACAATTATGTCCTTCAACAGAACATACGACAAACATCTTCACCAAGACCTTTACTGAGTTGAAGTTCCATTCTCTGTGAAGTCATCTTGGAGTGAAGGACATAGTTTCCTAGTAACTGCTTCCTAGTAACTGCCAGTTCTTATTTTTACATACATTGTTCCTTGAGGGGGGTTTTTCCCATGAGGTTTTCCATATTTTGTCACTTTATTTTAGTGTATCTTTTTTATTTGGGTACCTAACATGGCCTCGTTCCCATGACCCATTCTTTATTTTCACCATAGTGATGTTCAGGGAATGTGTTGGAGTTACTTCACACACACCTAGGATTTTTTTTTCCTAAGGTTTTTCTTTTTTTATTAGTCATTATCCAACCTCCTATATTTTAGGAAGAATATTCCTCTAGGTAGAATATTCTCTTCAGTTTGACTAGTTGAGTGGAGTCTAGATGCTACGTTGGTTTTGTCACCATGTAACATTGGGATCATCACCAACTAATGTGTATTAGCCTTGGTATCATCACCAGACTATTTCATTACCCATGATTCCCTGATCTCCTCCTCACTTCACTCTATTTCAGTCAGTTAACTGAAGACTGGTAGACTAGTTAACTCAGCTAGGTGGAAGTTCACTCCCATAATTTCCCAAGAGACTAGACTAGGTGGCAGTTTACTCACGTAACTATTGGTGTGTGTCCAAATCACTCTAGACCACCACTATGGGACATTGGTTGAGTTATACAAAGTATATCATGTGTAAATTATTCATTATTCATTATGGTTAATGAGAATTCTTCCATTCTTTCTCTCTTGCTTCTTCTTTCTCAATTTCTCTCTGCAAATGTGTGTGGTATTTTCTAGCTAGATCTATTATGTGCAGATTCAACACATTTACAATATTTGTGTTCAACCTTGACTTTTTGACATTCCAAACACTTGGAAATGTATTAAAAAATGTTCGGCTTCATTCTTGTCCAATAATACAACTTCCTTACTATTGTTATCATCTTCTGATAATTGGGATGGCCCACATAAGGTCTCCTATGGAATTCATCCAAGATCAAATTCTTCATCTCTACTAAATCTGGCACATACAACATGTTGTTGTATTGCAATAATCCATCAGAGGTAAGCTGTTACCATTCATAATTTTTCTCTTTGGGTTCTTGCTACAATCCTTCTCTTGCTTGATTGAAAATATCATCTTCTTGTAAGAGGGCTCTAATCCTTTGCTCAATGTCAGAATTTCCTATTGATCCAAAAAGGATCTAGAGAAGGCTTAGAAAAACTCAGAACTCAGAGAGGCAACTCAGGATGCTCATAATGGCTCTAGCAGATAGAGAAAGGGAAAAAAAATAAAATTTCTCAAAACATAATGAAAATGGCATAATCGTGAAGAGTGTGTCACAAGATTTTTAACGACTCAAACAGATCGTCAAACAGAGTTAGATATTGAAAGATATCCACGGTCAAAGTTTGGTCAACCTAGCCCAGTTAGTAGGGGATGACTCAGCATCCATACGTATGAAGTCATCATCTGTACATCGCACATGGCAGGAGCAGGGAAGTGAAACATGGAATGATGATGTCAACATGATGACATGGCAGCTCCAAAGGATGACACTTGTCACCCAGTTATTGGATTTTTGGATCAATCCGTGGAATAATCAGATCATGCCACATGGTAGTCTGTACGCCTGACATGGCATGCTGACTTGGCAGGTGGCAGCATGTCCCAATGAGAGGCCACCATGTGACCCAATCAAGGATTGCCACATGGCAAGTGGGAAATGCACAAGAACGACCCGTGAACGAATTTTTAAACCAAAAAAGTGGTGGGTCTTCCAAATCTGGTAGACCACGCCAACTATAGTCATCGTTAAATCTCATTGGAGGACCTTTTAGTGACACCACTAAATTTAGCGGAACGGATAATACATTGAATACAACATATAAGAAACAAACCAAAAATGGAGTCTGTGGGGATCGACCCTGGAACCTCCGCCTTTGCCCATGCCTTAACACTTTTGCCCCTAACCACAAGGCTGCAGATGCCACCTGGTACTATCTCCTGCATTTTTTATTAAAGGGGGTATCCGCCCAACCACAGAGGAGGGAGGCATAGACCGAACGACATGATGTGAACAATTTTTGAGGGAGGTACATTCATTATTGCAGGTTGCAGAGGGCACAAAAATGAGACATAATTCTTCTTAGGCCTGGGAGTACTAGAGTCGGATAGAGGTGTGGAGACAATCATTTTTGGGTAATTCGACACCACGAATTTAGTGGTGTTGTTTCTTTTTTGATCTAAGCATTATTTGTGCAGCTTGATTTTAGAATGAGGTATACTTATGTATTTTTCCAACTTCTTTTACTGAGTTAATGAAAGAGCCTACCCATTTGAGAGAAGGACTTGGAGACATAGTGTGCTAGGGATGAACTCCGTTATCAAGTTTTGTGTTCAGATCTGATGCTTATGTCTCTACATTTTTGAGTTTTCCCTTCTTTAATGGTGCACTTTAATTTATGTCGAGTTAATGAAATTCTTTATAATTCACAATGGAAAGATCCTGGATCATGTTGGTATCAGAGAAATCATCTTTGACTTGAATTGTTGAGTGTGAATTCTTACTAGGGCCAAGGATAATAAGGGTGAAGGAAATCTTAATAATTTCAATACCGAAGTTGGTCGTGCATCCAGAAGGAAGAAAATGGCAGAAGATGATAAGCGTGATGAACAAGAGAAAAAATTTCACATGGTATTTTATCGCATGTCAGAAATGGTCGAACGAATGTATGGAGATTATGAGAAGAGGATGAAGAATAAAGGGAAGAAAAAGGAATCACATGTAGATGGTGATGCTTCAGTAAACCAAGGGGCTGGAGGAGATCCTCTTGAGCCTCCGTCTTCACCTTCAAGTTCTGGTTCTTCTTCATCTGAGCATTCTCATCATTCTCATCATTCTAGCCATAAAGCCTCTTTTAAGAAACCACTATTAAAGCTTGATGTAAAATTTTCTTTGTCTCTGTTTAATCGAGATGCTAATTCTAAAAAGATAGATAATTGGATCCGATAGGTTGAAGTGTATTTCCGTGTCTAACAAATTTATGAAGATGAAGTTAAAGTGCAACTGGATTCTCTTCGGTTGGAGGGCACCGCTCTCGTATGGTGGGAGAGAAAGCTTCCGGACAAAATTATGTGTGGTATCTTCTTTCCTCATGGTCGGAATTCAAATCAGAGATAAGGAAGCAATTGTATCCATTAGGGTATTTACATAAAGCAATGATGGAATGGAAAACTTTAAGGCAAAGTAAAGGTCAAACTGTACAAAGTTTCACAGAAAACTTTAGGAATAAATCTCTTGCATTGAACATTCCTTTGGATTCTTATGAAACTTTAATGAAGTATATTGGTGCACTTCACAATTATATTCGTCATACTTTGCTCTTGTTTAACCCCACTAGTCTTGACGAAGTTTGTGTACAAGCCACTCTCCTTGAGAACAGGGGGAAACATGTTCAAGAAGATCCCACGAAGAAACCTTCCAATTTCCCACAAAAGACTTATAAGAAATTTAAAAGGAAGGACAAAAAGACCGCTACAGTAACAAGAGAAGGAGGAAAAACATCTTGCACTCATTGCAAGAAGAGCGGTTGCGATGAAGAACACTATTGGAAACTGCATCCAGAAAAGAAACCAAAATGGTTCGGTGGAAAGGGGAAGACAAGGACCGTTGCTACAGTGCAGCAAGATCTTGGTTTCAATTCAAGAGATGAAGGAAATATCGCAACGGTTGGAGTACAAGGTAAAGATTCTCTTCATGGTAGTTCAATTTACAATGATGAATCTCATGTTGATGAACAAAAGAGGAATGAGTTATTTCATATAATAGTTGTATCTAAACATACTAAGATAGATACATTATTTGATCCAAGTTCCCAAGTAAACTTAATATATGAAGCACTTGTCAAGAAGATGGTTCTTGAAACTAAACCACATCCGAAGCCTTATCCTCTTGGTTGGGTATGTGATAAAGAAAAACTTAATGTCACCAAACAATGTAGGATCAGATTTTCTATTGCCTCAAAGTTGATTGATGAAGTGGATTTGGATGTTGTACCACTTGATATATGTGGGATAGTGTTGGGAAGTCCTTATATTTATGATAGAAAATCAATATTCTTTTTTCATGAGAACAAATACCACCTTACTAAAGGGGGAGTGGAATATATTGTTATATCTCACAACATGAGGGTAAATACAACACTTGTTAGTGCAGGGAAAATGAAAAGACTCATAAACACTAATAAGAAATATTTACTCATGGTCGTTAGACAGAAATATGTCAGGACATCTGACGCTTTCCAAGGGTGTGATCCATCTCATAAGAAGGAATTAATTGATATTGTTTCTAAGTATGATGATATTTTTCAGGAACCAGATGGATTACCCCCTAAGAGGGAAATTCAACATGAGATACATCTTCAATAGGATTCTTCTCTTCCTAATGTGGGCATGTACATGATGTCAGTTGTGGAGATGACAGAGATCAAGAAGTAGGTACAAGGATTATTGGATCAAGGGGTCATCAGGCCCAGTTCATATCCTTGTGTTTATCCGATTGTGATGGCGCCAAAGAAAGATGGAACATGATGAATGTGTGTCGATTACTGAGTACATCAATAAAAAATAACAAATTAACCTTGCAAGTTCAAAATCCGAGCTATGTAGATCGAGAATTGGATTTGTTCAACCGGTGGGTGACAGAAAAAATAAACAACTCAAACAAAAGACAAGAATAGTGTCACAACTATAGCAATTGTGTCACAAAGTCTCTTAAAGTAACATATATATAGATAAAATAGTCAACTAGCCGTTAACACCGACCAATGAGATAGGCAAAATTTTCGTCAATATTGCCACGAAAGTTCGTCGCTATAGCGACGAAAATCCCGACTAGATTTAAATAATATTTTCGTCGATATTGCAACGAACTTTCGTGGCTATTGCGACGAAAATCCCACCCTGTTTAAAAAAAATATGAAACTAGTTGAAGCGTGGAAAATTTTTGTGGAATAATCTGCCCATATGTAGTAGTGTTGGGTCTCCAATTGTTTGTCTTCCTATAGTCTTACACTCATCGCACTGGCCATCAACTATCTAGGATTCACCACCTTGTCCTCCGATGGATCAATGACTCGTGTTGAATCATAACCTCCCCCATATGATTCCCTATGAAACCTCACACTTAGACACTCCAATGATCTAAATTTCTGACCAACGGTCAAAATTACCCCATCGCTCCAAATCTACGACTATCATTCATCCTAACTCAAAACATGGGTTTTATTCATGGTAACAGATTGATTAAGGGATTAACAGTTCAAGGAATCTCACAATTACTTTATAATTATTTACCAGACTCCCACGAGCCCTAGTATCTGCTCTGTAACTAGCTAAGGTATCCTTGTTTCAAAACCTAATTGAAGATTTGTACCTTAAAATCCTTCCATTTCAAGAGAGGAGGTTTTACTAGGATTTTGGTCCCCTAACTCCATAGATACCTTTCTAGATATTAGGGATTTCTTCCATCACTCATCTAGTGAAGGATTATATCCTGCAAGCTTTCCATTTCAAAGGTTTTCAGTTCTCATAGGGATATGCTCTGATTTAACACTACTTACTTGGTTATTCACATTTACTAGGTTAATAGTGAAAAAAATCATACATAACACATTTTACTCTCGAATTCAACCATTCCTTCATTTAATTACATTCATCATTTACACAATAAATAGTGTTCCTTCATTACTAAACATAAATAAAACATGTTACGATAAAACACTTATATGTTCACCGAAATATTAAACCGTCCAACTGATTCAGAGAGGAATACCTTCCTCCCAACCTTAGGCTATGATGCAATATTCCCTTCTATGACATGCCAACCCCATGCCAAGACATGATACCAAAAGTGGAATAATTCATCTAGCTTACATTTTGAAAATGGTCTAGGAAAGTTACTCTCCTTCACGCCACTGGCAACAATAGAAGTTTCTTTCTTCCCACTGAGCTCAAGACCTGCACAGGTTTATGAGGAACCTTCCAAATTGGATTTCCTATGCACAAGAGATTTCATTTCCCGCTACATAGCTCCTCAAATACCTCCGTTTACCAGTACCAATTTATTTCCAGTAAGCATCAAGTGATGGTCCTCTATCTCTCTAGTCTAGATCTAGGTCTTCTCTATTCCAGAGTAGCCATTAATTCCTTGGGAAAGTTTTCTATTTTCCTCAAGGAAAGTTCCCCATTGGCTCTATTACTCAAAGTGTCACACATGAGTCTTCTCCTCACCACTTCATCTATCTGCGAGTCTACAAATCATGTTGTTCATTGTGGTTTTTTGTGAGAACATGTCTACAAGTTTTCATGTTGTTTTGTTCTTCCTAAGCGTGTTCTCCTTCACTTTTGTTGTGTTCTCCCTATTCTCTTCTCTCCATGTATGTTGGTCTATGTGGTTTTTTTCCACCTTTGGTCTCTTTTTACACACATCCCTTGGGATTCCCATGATTGTTTCCAGACACAACCCTCAAGTTAGGGATTCGAATTTGAAGGGGAAATCTAGTGCATCCTTCTGTCAGTTTTTAATTGACTCTTTGCTATTTCCAAACACCAAATCTTCCAATAGTTATAACTACTTCAACCATCAATCCTTCTCTTATTAACTAATTGCCTGACTTTATGCAGATCTAAGTATGTTGGTAGGTGATGTATTCAATTTTGAAGGTGTATGATGGAATGTTGAGAAACCTTCCTATTTTCTTCATTGAAGCTTCTCCATTCCACCTCACCGATTCCCACTTGTGATATCATGGTCAATAATCAAGTATTTTTCCTTCTCATTCATTTGTATGATGTTTTCCATTAATCATAAACCTAATTACATGCTTCATAATCACATTATATGAAGTCTTAGCATACTTACAATGATGGGGGGAAATAAGGTGTTAGAACCATTCTACCTGGAGCCCCAAGGCTTGAGACCTCATTTTCCCAAGGAGGCATCTAGATTGGTACACCTAAACTCCCTCTAAAACAACCAGGTACAACCCCATCCAATGAATTCCAATCCCACAATACCATCGGAGAGCAATGCTCTAGCCATTCTTCAGAACTTCGGCATCACAACTCCAATACAAGGCATAAGAATTACTAACATAAGTAGTAGATTGATTTTTCCCCAACCCATAAGATATTACTTTGTAAGATTCTCCTTTGTGGTTATGGGATCCCACAAGATCATCAAATAACGTCACCCTCTCGTCCCACTAGTGGATATCCTATCAATCACAAGCTCACAACATGCAATCAATGCATTATTCATAATACCAACATCTCAAGAAGGAATCCAAATGCTAGCTCTAGCATGTCATCATGAGAATACAACATCACTGTCATCACCACATTCTCTTGCATGTCATCATAAAACATCATAGCATAAATATTTCCACGAAATTACATGATGTCATCACATCAGGACATATTCACACAAGAAATATAATCTCAACTTATCTTTATCAAGGACATATCCTTTCATCGACATAATCACATAAAATCATATGTACCTACCATTAGCTCTTAAGATAACATAAAATCATGAACAAATAATGAATACAAAGCGACAAAAAATCATGGACATTCTTATCATGATTTATGAAAAAAACCATATATATAAGGAATACTAGATATCACGTCTAATACAAGAGTTATCATCAAAACATTCCTCCTACATGGATCTACTTGGTTAAGTTCGTCATCCCAAGATAAATTTCAAAGGTTCATCATACAATGAGTGCCATGTGATCATCCTAATACGAATTATTTCCTAATTGACATTTTATTGGATATGTATAATTACCTTATCAATGAGATAAAAATTTCTTGTTGACTTTCACATCAACCCTCATTATCTAGAGCCACAATATCTAGTCATTGGCATACATGCTTCTTG
The DNA here is from genome assembly GCA_010110895.2 of Picea sitchensis. Lineage (NCBI taxonomy): Eukaryota > Viridiplantae > Streptophyta > Pinopsida > Pinales > Pinaceae > Picea > Picea sitchensis. The sequence continues at coordinate 33,080 of SNQJ01S0040475.1, read as the reverse complement.
CTCTTCAAGCATATCAATATCCAAGACTTCAACTCCTTAATTCATTTACTGATAAAAAAAGGTGAGCACCCCATTTGTTAACTCATACCCTCACATATCAAGCCAAGTCATTGTAATTCTCATGGTTTTCCTCAATACTACAAAATATTGCACTAAAACGAAAGTTGTGTGAGTAGAAGATCTATTACTAATACATGATTTGAAATAAAATGAGTCTATATTAATGAACCATCTACCATGAAATGCTAATGAGTGAGTGAATCATATTTCTAGTTGTAAATGAAATAACGACCAATAGATCCAAGCATAACATCCATCATTTTCAAAAATAAATATCATTCTAATCCAAATGAGATATCAAAGATTAGGAATCTGTTGTTGATGGATCATACACTGAGATATCATATATTTGCAATGATAACCCAAGGAGAAGGCACACATACTACTATTGTAAAAGAATATAAAGGACAATAGATTTATTACTCAACGATGATCATCATTGTATCATAAATAGTGGTATACGTATGATACCGTGTTGTGTAAAGAATGATCCACCCCTTATGTCAACCACAATTAATTTATAACCATGAGAGGTGATCCAAATTTAATAACCAACAAGCACTTTAACAACCTTTAAGGCTTGTCACCTGTATCATCATAATCATTAGGTATTTACCCAAGGAGTGAGGAGTTGTTCAAAGAGAATACATAATTTCAACATAGTAATCATCAAATATATATATGATAAATATAAATATTCTATCCCTTAAGGGGTTTATCTAGAATGTATGTGTGAGAATGTTCTTTGTAACCTGAGGGCTTCTTAGTAGTACTCGGTGGAGATGCCTAACAAATTGTAAATAGGGTGCTACTGGAAAATGCCTATATTGAATGTTAAAGGTCACTCACATTTTATGGAGGATGATATTTATTCCAAATTTGTGACAAATTAGGAAGAACCGTTCATTGAAAATATCCTTGTAAGTGTCAACCATGCTTAACAGATTAAAGAAATTTTCATGCACAAGCCAATATTTTCACGACTCAGGTCATATCTTAGTGTAGAAGTCAATTTTGAAATGTGTCTCAACAAATTTATCTGAAAGGTTCAATTCCAATTCATTAAAGATTTATTAATATATGTTTCACCTCTTTGTGCTCAATCAGTTCGTTTGGGATCACTAAATTTATATGAAATTCAATTGTCTTTTTTAGATGGAAAAAACCCAATGTTATCACAAATTCCCCAAACACCATTATGTTTGGTTTCAACAGATCAAAACACTTTTCATGGACAAGAAAATCATGCATGCCATCATAAACACTAGGTAACATTCACTATCAACAACCATTATGCCTCTATTGGTGTCTATGATGCCACCATATCTAACTCATAATGTCATTATCCTACATGGAAATGGTCTGTAACAATTTATATTATTTTTTTTTGGTGCATTGCTCACCAATGCCTAGATTCTCATCAACCTCTTTGTAAACCCTATTGGCCATTGGTATTATCCTCCCCCGGGATTACACTTTATTGATCCTTTATTTTTGAGGCTCCCCATGACCAATGGTATTATCTTGGGATCCTTCCATTGTGTCCTTCAATGTTGTTCCCACTACACTAGAAATGCAACTTCCAAGAACACACCGTTCTCAATAGATTATACAAATGCATTAGTTCCTAAAAATACGCATTCTACCCTCTCCAAGAGAAATGGAATGAATCATGGAACCCTTTCTACTCACAAAAGACCAAAGCTGGGAAAACATGGGTGAGGGATTCAACACGGAAAAATGTATGTGCAAGCAACATAAATACCAAATTTTTCAATACCCACATAGATAAATCATGTTGACTATGCTTATTCCCACAAACAATATCAATCCAATCTATTTAGGTGGTGCTCTGGTTGACAATTGACTATCTCTCTTTGATCTTTATCCACTGTATCAAGAGAACTAAGTTGATTTATCTTCACACTATGATTTGCTAGATCAGTAAATCCATATCATGTTTCACAATCCATATCATGTTGCACTATAAAAATATCAAATATAAAACCTATTGTGACTTGACCGCAATTCACGACTTGTATGGGCCTCTATCAGATGCACCATGATCCATTGTATCCTACTTCCCATTCCTACTTCACTAGTAATGTGACGTCCAAGCAAATACACATCCTAATCTGGAGATCCATCCACACTCAAACTAGGAATCAATCATAAAGGAATACTACCACTGAACAAGAAACCAAGAATTATAAATACCAACACTACCTTTATGTTGGCTAATCATACCAAGGATACAAAAAACTATTCCAACTCTTCTTTTCTTACTTCTCTGCAATCATGTGAAAGATTTGTTCTTCACAACCTATAATCATCGAAAAACATAAAAACCAATTCCCATAACATTTGTCATCAAGTATCGCATGGCCTCCAAATAAAACATCTGAATCAACTTGAGGATAGGTTTGTGGAAACCATGGCTCAATATATTGGTGGAATCATTTACTAGTGGTGCAAAAATGTCCATATCCATTTCATAAAACCTAGTTTCTTGATTATGGCACTATAATATTTTATATGCCTATCCTCATGGGATGAGATTAACCACAACTTGAATCTAAAATTGACATTGTGGGGTTAGGGTTAGGGTTTGAAAGTAACCATATAAGGAATTAAGATGAGCATATTCAATTGCTATCACAAAGTAGGTTTTGTGTCAATTGCTAAATGTAGTTTATTGCATTTCTTTTAGTTCTCGCTCATCATTGGTGGGATAATACCTACAACCATGTTTGTAAAATTATTCATAGGTGTACAAATGAAAAGGAAAGAGAGGAACTTGTCTTGACATCACCATTTAACATGAAGATGCTTCCCCATATCCAATTGCGATGGATTACCTTCAACTCTCCACTCAAAATGTGCGATACTTGAGCCAATGCAAGCTCAATTGTCATAATCTCAATTTCCATGGTTTAATCGTGTCGAAAGGTTAGTTGTGGTTGCTGGAATCTTGGATACAAAAATTTGAAGTTTCCCTCTATTTAGAATTTTGATATACTTTTAAATGATGTAAGTCATGGTAACACCCTTGTCCACCACGTTCGTTTCATTACACAAAACTTAGATTATAGTGAATGTTATGTACATGCCATAGTGAAATACTTCACTAAACTTGTGGAGCTTTCATAATGAATAAAAAGTTCATCGAGTTTCACAACCACTCTATGTTCAATTATCAATTCCAACACGAGTTTCATGGTTCAATTCTAAATTCATTTTATAACTTTATACAAATTCAACTGAGGAGATTGAGTGTTCTAGTCAGGAACATCAAATGTAGACTTTCAAAACTTGTATCGAAATTCAACTTTAATTAATTTAAAGTAGGCTGGACCATATATGTATAATATATCCAAGGTTACATGATACATTTATAATGTATATTTTGTCAATCCACTGACCTGAGTGTGTGAAGACCTTAGGTTCATTCACCGATGCTCGAAACCCTAGTGGACCATTTGTTGGTTCAATTTTCAGTGTGAAACTCAAAATCGGGGTCCAAGAGTTCATACAAAATGGAGAGGAGAGATGATACACACCATATTGTTTAAATAAAGTTTTGGCCTAAAACAATCGGAAACACAAGTTAGAAGAATTTTGATTGAAAATAATAGTCACATTTATGGAAAAATCACTAAATATGTGCTTCTTATTGTAGTGTGGTTGTGTATGTTTCCTTATGTGGATGAAAAACCCAAATAAAAAGAGCCATTCATCAATACAATATAGAGATAAATTCAAGTTCGATTCCAATGGCACCATTTCACTTAAAAAACACCCAACAAGCCATCCATTTACCCTTTTTTCTCTGGGCATACACACCCCTATACTACAAGCACCATAAAATGCATTATATTAGTGGGATTAACCTTTCCTTACCATTCACATTATTTCTTGATACATTTATCAATATTTCTGGTTCCACAAGGATAAACGATAGCTTATACACAGATAAATAGGATGGGGTCCTACAAACCAACCAACTAAAAGTATAACAGTCTAATTATTAGGTTTCAATGTTATTTTAGTATTTACATATTTTTCCTACCACCTTGATAACATTGATTCGGTATGATTGAAAATATGGATATTGAAGTGAAATAGATGCTATAGTGATCATAAAGACCTACCCTTCGAAGTGTTCTTTCTTCCTTCCAAATCAAAGTAATGTTGGCTACCCTTTAGCGAGTGGAGGGGTGTCAGATGGAAGATTGAAGTATTCCTTCAATATGAAACTCTACCTATACTAATTAAGTTGGATCAAAGCCTATTTTGTCATCTTACCTCGACCTGCCTATTTTTCCAATGAATAGGAATTGGACAAATCCCTCAAACGCATTTTGTCCACAACCTAGTGGGTTTCTTGCTTGACTGATCACTACTCTAAAATTTTAAACCTTCTAGGTTCCATGTGACCACAACTCATAATGTAAATTTTGATAATATGTTGTGTATACGTGATGAAACATGAAATGATTAAATCACGATTTAACCTTTACATGTTAAAATATAAAGCATAATTTTCAAAGGTTAAGGAGAAACCAAACTACCAAATTGTTAATTTTAACCACAAGCTACTAATTCATTTTGTTTCTCACCTTAGGCTTATGGTGACTAGTAATTATTGCTCCAAAAACTATGAAGAAGCCTAAAAGGAACTAGACTAAAATTCTAATAACTCATCATAACTGGGAATGACTCAACACTAGTTCAGTAGTCAATTGAGTCTCACTCAAATTAAATGGGTCAGCCAAATCAACCTTTAGTGATACACCATATTGAACTTCATTTATTTTCACTCTCTCAAGTGAGTCATCCCTATAACCAGTGATGCCTTCATCTATTGATAACAAGAAGAGATCTAGACCATAATTGTGTCATTGATTATACTCTTTCAAGACATGTGCTAGAACAGTGGAGTCCTTACCACCAGAAGATCCAATAGAAACATGTTATCATGGTATGAAAATGTGGTTTTCAATAATAACCTTGTGAATATATTATTAAAAGGAAAAATATGTTTCGATCGCGAGATATTTATAGCGAAGGAGTTTCACCTGGCCCAATTTATGACCTTATGAACATGCCACCTACAATCGACTATCATGTTGCGTTTGACTGGTCCAATCAAATCAAATATCTTTGTCCCACTAGAAAAGTACTCCCTCCCACCAACATGCTTCGATGCATATGATATTCCAAGGATTAGAGAGAATTGGTTCACTGATGAATTTTGATGCACTTGCAATTAACATGCTTCTTTGAAACTAGTTGTTACTGATAGAAAAATAAATTCTAAAAGTGGGCGGTGGTTAGGTGATAGTGATCAATGTCTCATACTTAGAAGTCTCTTTCTATGTTGATGTATGGCGTTAAATAAATCATGAATTTGAAACAATCATTTTATTTATCACCACTTGGTCTATGCATAAAACACGTAGAAACAAGTAACTTCTTTGGTAAAATTGTACAAGGTCAGTTCTCCCTTCACCAACAATATGTTTTATGGCTAAGGGTTGTGGCCAATGATGACTTATCCACCCCTTCTTCAACTTCAGCAGTTGACTTCACTTCTTCTATGGGCTCGTTTCGTTTTGAGGGTCCAAGAAGTTTCCACTATTAGTTAGGCCTTTCTCTTGCATACATGTTGGTGAGTCTTGGGTCTTCTTTGAGCAACTCTTTTATGTTCATGTTTATATGATTCTCAACTCTTGATAGTTATTTCCTTATGATTAATAACAAGATTCACTTTCATACAAAAATTATCATAGAATAACTATGCACTGAAAAATATCAACTATAACAATGCAGTGGAAATAACAAGATCTATAAATATTAACCATGCATAGTAGACACAAGAACATAAGAGTTTATCCTAGTAAACCCAAAATTGGGAGAAAACCCAACAACCTTTCTCTAGAAGAGTTCAGTCCAAGATATTACCGGCACATCACCATAAACAACCAAAATACCATAGAGAGAATATACTCACCAAGGATAGCATCACCAAGACCTATCTCCTCAATAATATGACCAAGAAAAACCAAGCAAGAGATTCTCCAAGTGTGGCGCACTCTCCAAGATAACCAGTAACCCAAAAATAATGAAAATGTCAAAACTGTATATGCAACTGCCTTGTGTGCACTACAGAAGGAGTTGTCTGACTGTCAAAATGAAATGATCCAATCCTGTATTTATACTGATCCGGGTGCTAGTCTGGGGGCGACTTCTTATTTCTAGGTCTTCAATTTTATTATTATTTTTCCTGTGGGGATGAATTATCTTCCTGGGTCTTCAAATTCTTCCCGAGGATTTTGTAATGGTGTAGATGGGTCTTCTTGTACTTTCTTGTGGAGAATGACTGCTCGAAGTTTCAAATATCCAACACTCCCTCTCAACGAGGGATGCATTCTCCATACTTGTATTTTTTTCTATCATAGAAAGGTTGTCTTCATGAGCCATGTTGATGTTCCATCTTCGCACATGAATTCCATCTCGGGATATGCATGTGATAACATCTCGAGTCCATCCACTCCTTGAGAGGAAAAGGACTACACCTAGGCCATTCACCACTAGCATATCCCTATGAGTGAATGAATAATTACCCTTGGTAATATCAGCACTAGCATATCCCTGTGAAATACAAATCTTGATCCAGGTGGATATTGTGGCCACCCACCTATTCCAATTCGTTCATATTAACAGTTTTTAGTTCAACACATTTCTCTATAATGATGAAGTTTCTTTGTAATTGTGGGTTCTTCACTTCTGGGGCTGTCATGAATCCCTACACATCATCCAGGTGGATATTGGTGGCTGCCCACCTATTCCAACTGGCTTATTTTGGAAGTTTTCATATCATTACATCTTTCTGTACTTACAGGGTCGTTTTGGGGCCCTAAACAATTTTTTATTTTTATTTTTTATTTCCATATTCAAACTACAGATGGAGTCATTTTTTATGGAATAATGTGTAGTTCTCTAAAATACCTTTCCAACGGGATATCACATGCCTAAAACGGAGGTTGTATGCAAAAGTTACGACCCCTGGAAGTTGATGTACCAACTTACCCATCGGGGCCCACATAACTTTTGGTGTTTCATCTCATAGGGTTAGGTTTTTGGATGTATAGGGTTTTGGAATTCATGAGTAATGTTAAAAAATCCTCTGGAGCCTCATTTTAATCATCTATTCTCATACAAATGCACGTAGTAGCCACATCTATTCTCAAAGATAGCTACCACCATTCGAGAAAGTTGTTTCAGTTCTGCAGTTTTACAGTTTCAGTCTATTTTCTTTATTCAATAGAATTTATTGTTCACTGGATATTTGTTGTTGTTCTCCGTATCTTTGCTTTATTGTATTCAATCTTTTATTCATTTCATTCCGCTCATAAATCTGGATCATTGGTATCAAAGAGGTCTACTCTTCATTTGTTTTTCTTTGTGCATTTCCCCGACAAGATCTGGGTACAAGAAGTTGGGACTCGAACCAGTCAATCCTTTGCAAGATCATCCATGCCAAGCCCAACCACAATTCATGGGGGACGAGAAGAAAAATGGAGGAGGAGATCCTTTTAAATTGTTGCTCGAGGAATCCCTTGTGCAACCAAGGAGCGAAATGATGGACAACTTTGCACAGATCCTTCAACGACTGCCCACAGGAGACACATCTTCATCAACTGGCTATGCAACCCCCTTCAAGGTACAATTAATTTTTGATATTTGTTGAATCTGATCGAAGGGTATTTTTCGGTCCACAATTTTTTCTATAGGGAAAAGATTACTTTTTCACTCCTCAGGGTTGTCCCCCATGTTAAGGACTGGTGGGATACTTACTCTGAGCAAAGGGCCACAAAGGAATCTGCAATATTTTTGGTCACCCCCACATGGGATTCCTTCAGTAATTCCATTAAAGAACAGTACTACCATGTTGGAAGCTACGAGGGCCAGTACACAAGATGGACCATGCTACATCAGGAAAGGGACCTGACAATACCAGATTTCACCAATACTTTCCATACTTTGTGCACCAAATTAGGTATCAAAGACTCTGAACAACATCTACTGTTCAAATACCGTGGTTTTCTACATAGATACATTCAAACAAAAATGGATTTTCTGGACATCACATCATTAGGTGTGGCTTATAAATATGTTTTCAAGCTCGAGAATAAATTTAAGAAGAAGAGACGAGAGTTTGGATCTGCAAATTCCTCACAGTCGAAGTAGGGAAAAGGTGGTCCCAACCCACCAAACAAGGGACGAATCAAATATAGCCACTCTCAGGAAAACCAATCGAAGCCACAACCCAAGAAGGGTAATGAGAAGTCAAAGAAGGATACGAGAAAATGGTGTGAATACCATAAAATCCCTTGGCATAACACCACATAATGTCTCTCCAAGAAATCACTGGTGGTCAAGATAAAATATTCTGATTCAGAGGCAGATTCTGATTCCGAATCAAATACAAAAAGTGGGAAGTGGATTATTGATGTCGAACCCAGTTCCAATGTCGCTACCACCAAAGTCCAGCCAAGCGAACCAAAAGAACTAGAGGAAGGGGAACGCCTCTTTCACTCACAATTGTGGGTAAAGGGGGCTTCGCTCCATTTCATTGTCGATAGTGGAAATCAAAACAACTTGATCTCAACAGAGGTCGTCAAATGGTTGGACCTGCCGATAAAACCACACCTGCAACCCTACACCATCGACTGGCTTCACCAAGGAAGAGATCTTCACATTAGCCAACAGTGTCGTCTGCCCTATGACATCAAGCCCTTCAAAGAAGAGGTATTGTGTGATATTTCTCCCCTTGAAGTTTGTGATGTTATTTTATGCTAGCCATATTTTTGGAAGCGACATGTTATGTATGAATCTAGACCTTGCACTGTTATTATTACTTTGGGTAGACAATTGTACAGGATACCAGAGGTAGCGCCTCCTACCACTATTTATTTAATCTCTACTAAGAAATGCAGTAAGGTCATTTCACAGAACAGGAAGTTCATCTTCTTTGTGATCCATGCTCACAGTAAGCATAAGGTCACCACTATGTCTGTGACCTCTACATAGAGCCTCTCTTTGTAGCAGAAGCAAGTGGACAGGATCGTGGAAGAGTACAGGGACATCTTCTCCTGACCCACTGAGGTACTGACGCATTGCCAATTCAAGCATCCAATTGATCTAACCCCTAGTGAACCTCGACTTAATGGACCAATCTATCATCACTTGCTGATGGAAAATGACAAAATCAAGTGCTAGATCCAAGATCTGCTTCAAAAGGGGCACCTTCGACCTAACTCCTCCCCTTGCGGAAGCATAATTGTACTGGTGCAGGAGAAAGACGGGACCTCGTGGCCCTGCATTGATTACATAGCATTAAACAAAATCACATTCAGGAACTAGTACACAATTCCATGAATTGATGACCTTCTTGACCAACTCAAGGGGGAAAGGTTCTTCAGTAAGATTGACCTAAATTCTGGCTACCACCAGGTTCCCATCGAATCGAATGATGTATGGAAGAAAAATTTCAAATATAAAGGTCTCTTCGAATGGATGATCATGACCTTTGGCTTAATAAATACACCAAAAACTTTCATGATATTTATGTATGATGTATTGAGACCCTTCACCAACTCTTTTGTGGTGGTATATCTGGATGACATCCTCATCTTCAGCAGAACTTGGGAGGAGCACATGCAATATATTCAATAGGTTTTGAGCACTCTACGACAGCACCAGCTATATTCCGACTTGGATAAATTCTCCTTTGGAATGAACATGGTCCAATACTTGGGCTACATTGTTGATGAGCATGGGGTACATGTGGATCCAACTAAGGTCCAAGTCATCTGTGATTGGCCAGCTATGACCACACTAGTTGAGCTTCAAAGATTCTTGGGACTTGTCAACTTCTACCGAAGGTTCATGTTGGTATTCTCCCATATTGCATGGGCCCTCATCCAAGTAACCAAGGGTGGTGGAAAGGAAAATTTTGCATGGGGAAAGGCACAACATCAAGAATTTTATGATCCGAAGCATCGCTTGTGCTTATCTCCAGTACTCTCCTTACCCGATCTGCAACAATTGTTCGATATTGACACTATGCCTCTGACTATGATGTAGACATAGTTCTCACTCAACATGGTCATCTAGTAGCATATCATAGTGAGACACTCTCATATATTGTCCAAAAATACCCCACCTATGACAAGGAAATGTATTCCATTGTGCAAGCCTGCCATCAATGGAAAAATTACATTCTGGGAAAGGATACAATCATCCACACTGATCACAAGACTTTGCAATTCATACAGACACGGGGGAAGTTGTAGAATGACCTCCATAAAAAGTGGTCCAAATATCTATAGGAGTTCCATCTCAACATAAATTATAAGACAGGGAGCACAAATCATGTCATTGACTGCCTTAGTTGACCTCCCGTTGTTGTACTCAATGATCTTCACATTCAGGATGGATTGTTATGCCATATAGGCCACCTCTCTATTCCCGCAAGCGATCATGAAAAGATGATTTTAGAGGCTCACTACAGTCGGATGGAAATACCTTTTGGCGTGGAGAAAAATATGGTCGTTCTATAGAAAAACAATTATTTTCCAAAACTTTGACAGGACACCAGCAAGTATATCATATCTTGCACTACCTGTGTCATTTCCAGGCTAGCCATCAAGAAGAAAGACTTATATGCCCCTCTTCCTACTCCTAAGAGGTCTTGGGAATCCATCTCGATGGATTACATGTCTGGCCTTCCGTCCACCAAGAAAGGAAATGGTTATGTGTTTGTGGTGGTTGACTAGTTTTCGAAGATGGGCATTCTCACAGCCTACAAGAAGAGCATCACAATGGAAGATACTTCCAAGATCTTCTTCGAATAGGTGTGGGTCCATTTTGGGATACCATAGACCATCATCTCATATCAGGACAACAAGTTCCTCAACACATTTTGGTCGAGTCTCTAGTCATTGTTGGACACCAAACTCACTAAATCCACTGCTTTCCACCCCCAAATCAATGGCCAAATAGAGGTCATCAATCAGATGTATAACTCTAAGCATTTGTGTACATGGGATGATAGTCTTCTCTATGTTCAACACAGCTACAATAGGGCTATCCATAGCTCCATCGGCCATATCCCATTTCAGGTGGGGCTGGGATTCCAAACCCTGGGTCCCATTGATGTTGCACTACCTCTTGCAACCACATAGGTAGAATATTCCCATGTTCAATATGAGGCCGACAAATCCACCAGATTCATTGATATAATTCAACACATCTGCCAATAGGTCCATGAGATTTTGTAGAAAGCTAATGCTAAGTACAATAAACGCCATGATCAACACCGGGTACCGCACCAATTTCAGGTGGGAGACAAGTTTTAGTTACATTTGTAGAACGAGCGCCTTATAGGGCCCCATCGAAAGCTTCATCCACTTCACGATGGGCCTTGCACTATCACCAAGGTTGTTCATGGAAATTCTTTTGAGCTCAACACTCCACCCTTCCTTGGCTTGCACCCAATGTTCAATGTAGACCTCCTTCAACCATATTTTTCACCATTATTGAACACCTCAGAGATCGCAAAAAAGTTGACATCAATAAATATCAACCTTGACTACATGGAACATGCATCCATCGATCAGATAGTGGACACACAGGTCAAGGGAACTCGCCAGCAGAGGATCCATCTTTATCAGGTTGTCAAGGCAGGGTAGCTCCTGCACCAAGGCAAGTGGCTCACCCAGGGCCAAATTCAACATAAATTTCTTCACATGATGTGGGAACTGAATGCAATGGAGACTATTTCTTCATAAGGGGGGAGGATTGATCCAAGTGGATATTTTGGCCACCCACCTATTCCAACTGGCTCATCTTAATAGTTTTTAGTTTAGCACGCTTCTTTGTAATGATGGAATTTCTTTGTAATTTTGGGTTCTACACTTCTTGGGTTGTCTTGAATCCCTACACAGCATCCAAGTGGATATTGGTGGTCGCCCACCTATTCCAACTAGCTTATTTTAGAATTTTTCATATCAATACATTTTTTTGTACTTACATGGCTGTTTTGGGGCCCTAAATAGTGTTTTTTTGGATTTCCATGGTCAAACTGTAGACAAAGTCAAATTTTGATGGAATAATGTGTATTTCTTGAACTGACCTTTCCAACAAGCTATCACATGCCTAAAATGGAGGTCGTATGAAAAAGTTACGACCCCGATAAGTTGAGTTACCAGCTTACCCATCAGGGTCCACATAACTTTTGGCATTTCATCTCCTAGGGTTAGGTTTTTGGATGTCTAGGGTTTTGGCATTAATGAATAATGTTAAAAAGGCCTATGGAGCCTCATTGTAATCATTGTTTCTCATACGGATGTGCGTCTCATCCATATATCTTCTCAGAGATAGCTATCACCATTCGAGCAAGTTGTTTTAGTTCTGCAGTTTTACAGTTTCAACCTATATTCTTTATTCAATAGAATTTATTGTTGATTGGATATATGCTTTTAATCTTTGTATCTTTGTTTTATTGTATTCAATCTTTTATTCATTTCTTTTCACACATAAATCCAAATCAAATATGGGATAATGTCTTCCCGATTCTTATCTGGGCCACTCACCACTAGCAAATCCTCGTGGATGAGTGAATCATTCTCCTTTGGTCATATCATCACTAGCATATCTCCGTGCATGACCAATATAGGAATAATGTATGCCTAAACCCGGAGAAAATCAACATATATGGGTCATCCACCACTGGAAGAGCCATGTGAGTGAATGAATCATTCTCCCTTGGTCATATCAAAACTAGCATAGCCCCGTGCATGAGAAATATGGGAGAGTGTTTTCCCGATGTTGAAACATCAATGCTCATCACTGGCCAAATAAACATGGATAATCCTATGTATCATCCTCCTTAGCCAAATCATCATGGACACTCTAGGAGGATATCTACAATATGCTCATCTGTGGATAAGTATTGGAGCTTCACTGCTCCCTTCTATACCATGTCTCACATGAATTTCTGCAAGAACCTTCTGAAGTTGTACCACTTTAATACTTTTGATACTGGTTGTGACATACTCTATCTCTATTTCATTGAGTGCTACATAAGCTTGCTTCCATCTTATCCCAGAAATCATAATTGATTCCAAGATGAAGCGAAACCTTGTAGTGCTCAATCTGTCTACTACACTCCCTTCTCAATCAGAATCTATATATCTCTACAACCTCACTTCATCACCTGATAAAAACCATATCCAATTGTTCCATGCTTCACTGCCACCCATTCGAACTGCCTTGGATTCAACCAAATACTGGCTCAGGGTGCTCACTGCAAAGAAAATATATGGCCTGGAATTAACCAAGTGCATCAAGGATAAAATCTACCTCTTGTACATCGTGGGATCCACCAAATCTGAATCTGAAGCAGAATCACTCAACTTATTCATATTTTTCATCATACGTGTAGTCATGGAATTGCAGTCCATCATATCAAATCTCATAAATATTCCTTGAATGAGGAAGATCTCATCTGATCTCCTCACACCTCTAATCCCAAGAGTACTTTCGGCCAGGGTCCTCCATCTTGAACTCTGATCCCAGCTCCCTTTGTCAATAGATTAAGTCTTGTTGTCTAGTCTACCTCACTAGTTGCTCCCTCTGTGACTGAGACAAAATCCATACTTAGTCCTCCTAACTAGATGCCTCCTCTATCACTGTAGAAATATCACATATCCTAGAAGCCTCTTTAAGTTATGAATTCATAGATACATTGATTCCAACATAGGGAACTTTAATAAAATGACTGATCATATAGAAGCAACAATGAGGTACCTACCTGTGGTGAAGGAACCAACATAAATTTAGTATGGGAACTTGAAATTGAAATGATACCTTGATATGAAAACTGCGGAAAAGAGGCGGGATGACTCTCCACCCAATAGTAGACCTTTCTACTTACATCTTCAGTAGCAAGTCACCCTCGAGTCCTCAATCTACTACCATGCCAACAATTCCTTAGCTTTCTCCTCTCTATAGCTCAACCAAAAGAGAGATGCCATTTTCTTCTTATTTTCCCTCTTTATATAAATTCCATTTGTGGTAAAGAACCCAATCCCTAGGGTCCTTTATTTAATTATTTATTATATTTTAGGGTTTCTTCATCAATTACCATTACTTATTTTATCATTTTCTTTTATTACCAAATATCCATAATAAGTACTTATTGTTATGAACCATTATGACCCCTTTAGGATAATTATTATATACTTATTTATTATTATTTATTTCTATATGTACTTATTATGACCACTTTAAGATAATTATTATATTCCTATTATTATTATTTATATGTTAATAATAAAATGGGGCATGACACTATACAACCCAATATTTGGTAATCGGGAGTTAAGAAACAACAATATCTTGTGCTCCACTTCCCTCTTAAGTGGTATCCCTTTAGGCTCTTGGAAAACTCCTCTATATTTTTTCAATGAATCCTCCAAATGAAAGAAATAAAAATGCTAAGAAGTTTTGTCCTTCACTCCAAAGAGACCTCGAAAGTGTGCAAAGTTGTTCTCGGTGAAAATTTTGTTGAAGATGTAGAAATATGTATGGATCTGTTGAAATAATTTGGCAACCTTTCTTTCCTTGTACCTAGTCACCTCTCTGTCTACTTCCCTATTGGTCCTATGGACCCATCTACACCTGAAAAATATTCTTGTCTAAAGGAAGTGGAATTGGATCATGATTTTGGTTCTCACGGAGATTCCCTACAAGCTATGAATAGCAATGAGGGTTTGAATCTTGAACCATGTAGGAATGCATGTGCATCACTGGTTTAATAGTTGCAAGTGAATGAGGAGGATCCTCAAACTGGAATATCATCCTCCTCTAATTTGTTGGGTCTCCCATAAGGGAACCTGCTCCATGTAGGGTGGACTATGCTCACTTGGACATCTGTTGTGGCTCATCATTTGTATTTCTATAATGTGCATATGTATTCTTTGGCTCCTTCAAATTTGTATTGGAGCTCAGATTTGCAGTCAAGTCAGAATATGTGGACTCATCACCTTGGATTTTTGGTGTAAGAATATGTGCATGTAGCTCATGAGATGCATGCCTTTGACCATTCCCTGAAAATCTGAATTGTTGAATGTACTTAATTTGTATCACCAAATATCTCGTGCCCAAATCTACTATCATCATCAGAATGAGTCAATAGCAACAAAAAATTAGATTTAGAAATAAAATTAGAGAATGTATACAACTGAGAGTGATTATTTACCTCACCAACAACAATCTTAAAGTTGTTATGAATATCATATATGGTCACGAAATCCAATGTGAATTCCACCCTTTTTCCTATGCCTGATTGTGCTATCTAATAGGTAGAGGGTATATTCATGGATATTTTTGTAACATGCAAGACATTCTCAAAGATTCCATGTTGGAGCTCTACTCTCCCCTATCCAGTGACCTCTACTAGAGTATCATCACCCATGAGTATGGGAGGACCAGTGCTAGTAGTTAAAGATGAAAATAAATCTTTTGTGGTTGTCATGTGATGGGATGCACCTGAATCCAAAATCCATGCATTGGAAGAAGAATGAATAACAATCAAAGCATGAGAATTACCTCATTTTGTTGGTTCTTGATCTTTCGGCTTCTTCTTGGAAACCTCGAGAATGTGTTCCCAAATATTGTTCTTCTGAAGTACCTACACCATGAGATAAATTTATTTCATCATGCATGTTGATTCGGGATGAGAGATGCGATTACAGTAACCAAATTTTGGTTTCCCTTTCTTTCCCTTTCTTTCCCTTTCCACCTTTGCAACCTAATGATCCATAAGAGGAATTTTCTTCCTCATCTTGCTCATAATGTGCCTTTCCCTTTCCTTTCTCCTTGACTTTTGGATAATATTTTCTACTTCTCTCATTCACAACAAGTGCATCCACCTTGGAATCCTTGATTAGACTCATCTGGATGAGCTTATATTGATCATGCATTATGAACTCAATGAACTATCCAATGTAGGCATAGTCCATGTTGATCGTGAAGTGTACTTTCATCAATGGAAAGTAGAGACAAAAACAAAATATTTCAGACCATGTTTTTCCAAAATTGAAAGAACAAGATACTTTTATTGTGTAGGTTTGTCAACACCGCATCTCTTTAAATTAAGAAGATTGGATTTGAACTTTGTAAATAAGTCTTGAATATTATCAAATCTTTTCGGATCTAAAGAATTCAACTCTACCTCAAGCATATGACCTCTCATCTCGTCCTTCTTTCCAAAGATACCAACGAGTGTGTTCCAAATCCCATTCGGAGTAGTACAAGCATCAATATGAAACCATAAATATGGAGATATTGACATGGAAAGAAGACCATTGGCCTCATCCATGCGTTTGAAATGCTTGGATTTATCGATTGCTGATGTTGGTTCAGCCTTTGTAGCCATTTTTTATTGGTATAAACCTCGATTCATGAGATGATGCATAATCCTTGGCTTCCAATCAAAATAGTGGTATGGTGTGAGAAGAATAACCTATGTTGATTCCATCCTTCCTAACTAAATCTCCTCCTAAACCTACAAAACAATGTCTATGCTCCTTGCTTATAAAAACCTATGGGCTTTGATACCATGTGACTTTTGGGTGAAAACCCTAAAACCATTCAAAAAAAACCTAGCTAGAGAAAATCACATAAAACTTGCAATAAAATTGAGAGAGAGAGAGAGAGAGAATAATGAGAGAAAGAATGAGAAAATATATTAATCACAACAAAATGAATGAGTAATGGACACACTAATATATAATCTAAGAGAAGCAATGCATCATGTTATCCCCATTTCTTGGGATGACTAAGGAGATTATGTCTTGAGGCCCTCAGGTTGCATATATATAATGTCGAGAGACTACATGACTAGTAGTATCACACCAGCTGGATTCCGAGAGGCACTAGGCCTTGCTCCATGAGATACAAGTCAAGTATTATGGTGAGTTTCATTTCAATATTTGAGACATTTGAGTATGTTATGTCTTAGATTGATTTAGATTTCATGACATATTCTTGGACATTATACCTTTTTCCCTACTTCACCTTGGTGGTTGACATTGTGCCCTAGTAAGTGGTCTTCCTCAGGAATTGGTTTGCTACTAGGAACTCCCTTGAAGAGCCATCGTACCATTCCCAGCCATACTTACCACTTTCCATCACTATTATCCCCTTGTTTCCTTGTCTCTTGGTATTTAAGGGTGTATTGACCCAAGAAGGGGTTGTACCTCATTCTATGGGAAGAATGGGTTGAAGGCCCAGAGGGATTGTTGTTGGTTAAAAGATAAAATCCTATATATAAACATTCTAGATGATTCTCCCATGGAATCCCCCAAGAAAGAAATGAAATTCTTATCTGTAAGAAAAGGGGGACCCACGAGAATAATTATTATGAATCCTTAAAGGGTTAGTTGGAGGATAGGAGGTCTCATCACGAGCTGACCTATCATGATCATGGATATCTAGTGGTATGAAATTACCATCATCTGGTCTCCAAGCCAAGGTAATGGCTCTCATTTGCATGGTTGAGAGAAAGGGGGTCCCATCACGAGTCAACCTTATCATTTCCACTAGGTATTTGTGAGTGACACTGTCATTATCTGGACACCATGCCAGGACAATGGCCTTCAACTTGTCCTTATATTATGAAAGAAAAGAATGGAAAAACGATGGGCTTGGAAAAATCACACTGCAAACGAAGGTGTCACACACCCTCTACAAAGGCACCCATGACTGAGACACTACAACCCCTTTTATTTCATGAACCCCATGCCCATTGAGTCTTGACCCTTAACCAATTCATCCACTTTACATGGCTTAGAGAGGGATCTCTTGGAAACACTCCTTGACCTAGGGAAAGATCTACCCAATAGGACACCTCGTCAACCCTCCCATATCCAATCTTGGCAAGTCCCATAATGCCTTTGAGCACTTAATTGTTTGACAGAGTAATCTTTGACACACATGATTAGGTGGCTCATTTATTGACTTGATTTACTTGTCATGATATTTTGACTTGAGATCCTTGGAGGGCGTGTTTATTTGTCTTTGAAGGATATAGTTGGTGGACAATTTTGGAGGAACAAGCCTAGCTTGGGCTTACATGAGGCTTGAATCCCACAGGTGGATGCCAAGGGCCCACATGCCGGATGAGAGAGACATACCTTTGGAGGCCTAGAAGACATTGTGGACAACATAACCTAGCCCTCACATGCCAAACATTTTTCCCATGAGAGGAAAAACATTACCTTTGGAGGCATGACATCGCCTAGGAGGGATAGGGTTTGGTGGTGAGGTTATCATTCATTGGCACAAGGAAGTGATTAGGAGAATGAGGATTTTAGCATGAAGAAAATGACTTGGATGATTTACATGTGGCTTTGGGAAGCCTAACTACACTCCTCTAGCACCAACGAATTTCTCCTAGTGTCAAAACATCCCTTAAAGGGGTGACATCACCTTGAGTTAGGGTTTCTTTTTGTGTAAAAGTAAATTTTAAGTGAAATTTTTATTATTATTTTGTAAAAGGGGCAATATTAGGGTTGTTGAACCCTAGTTTTTTTTTTTACCCTAAAATTATGTGGATAAACTAATTTGGAGACCATTTGTTTAAATAGAGATCATAAGATCTCATTTCATAACATAACTCTCCCATCTTGGAGAGCTACTTGGACTGAAATTTTCACTACCTTTATCTATTTCTCTCTTTTTCTCTTGTGTATGGCTACTTTCTTGGTTATTTGGTTGATGGAAGTGATTCTCTAGCCTTGGAAGGCTCTTCTTTGCTATTGTGGTGGTTTATCTTAGCATTTTCCTTGAATTGGTAAGGATTTTTTGCATTGTATTATCATTTTGTTTCAAGACAAGGTTATTTTTCTAGAGATAGGTGGAAAGTATAAGGGAATACACCCCCACCTTATACTCCATCACTTTATGATTAAATTTTATTGGCTTAACAAGGGTTTTCTAATAGAAGTATAAGTGCATACACCCTCTTAGCCTAAACCCTAGCTAGGGATACTTTCCTTGGGGAGTAAGAGGATTTACACCCCAAAGGAGGTAGTACCTTTAGCTCTTTCTTTTCTTGACTCCATTAACCCAATCATTAAAGGAAATAGTCATAATTTGTTGCATTGGAGATATAAAATTGTTGATTTGGGAAACATGAAATTTCATGATTTTGAAGTTGTTCCTAGTGGAATCAAATATATGATATAAATGCTTGTTTGAGCCACTAGGGATTTTCAATTCTCCAAGTATTTATTGTTTTTGTTACAAACTTAACCTACAGCCATTAGGGCTGCAGAAAACCCTAACCAAACTCTTCAATAACTCCTATTAAATTTAACTGTTGAAAATTGCCTAAAATTTACCCACATAATCTACTACGTACAATGCATATTTTGGAAAGTTTTGAGCAAGTTTTAGTGGTTAAGTATCTTGTTGTAATAACAATTTTGTTACATCCATAAGGCTGATAAATATCATTGCAGTTTTTTGTCTATGACAACCTTTCTTTTTGTGCTAAAGTATTTTTCTGTCATTGTTGAGCTAAACTAGTTTTTACTAGCTTGTCTCGTGCTTATTCAATTGGAATTTTAGCACTTATATTGCAGCCATTATTATATTTTATGTGCTGATATATATCATTGATTATTTATGCAATTAGGGACAGAAATATTAACATGCTTGTCCACCTAACATTACTATATGCAAGTGTGGCTTTTATTGTNTGTGTCTCGGGCAGGTACAAACACCCTTTGTAGGAATCCAAAGACTTGGAAACCTTAAACCACCCAGAGACAAGTCATCAAATCCATATTTACTATTCCATCACTAACCTTTAGGGGGGTACTTATCTTCTTTCCCTTCCATCCATCTCAATCCCCCTAGGGTCACTTAGATCGCCTCCCTAGAGTGACCTAGTCACCTTTGAAGCACGTGACCTATATCATGGTGACATTAGGTATAGTGTCCCTTAGTTTTCACCACTTGGTGGTTAGGTCAGGATTTTCCCAACCTAAAACTTGTACTATAACATTTTGACCCGTTTCCATGGAGAATTTTGAATCCTCTTCATTCCCTAACGACACTTTGGAAAGATTTTCTCCCAAAGCCTCTATCCCTTAGCTTGCATGGTGAATCCATTGAAAAATGATCCATTTTCCACCCTTGATAAGTTTCCCTTGAATCTTGTCTGGCGACTCCACCTTCCACGTACCCACCTTTCCATATCTCCCCCTTTTCCCTCCTTTGGTGAGACTTGATCTCACTTGGAAACTCCATTGGGGTGTCTTTCCATTCAATGGAATTATGGAACCATGGGATGAACCCTCATCTAGAAATTTGTGTGACTCGACAATGGAATTTTTACAGATGGAAAAGGAAAAGGTTGCTAATAAAGATGCTAAGGAAATGATGAATTGCATAAGAGAGTTATTTTTTTCCCTTGGCAATGAAGAAGTGCTCAAAGAAAAGACGTATGAAGAAATTCATCAAGAAGAGAACACGATGAGTTATGACCCTTTCGAAGACCTTGATGATACTTTATTCCATGACCTTGGAAGTCAAGAATTAACAGAGGAAACCTTGGATATGATAGATCATATTGAAGAAAAGCGAGCAAAGAACTATGCACTAAGTATCAAGCCTATTATGATGAAGAGGTGATGGAGGGGCGTGTCCATAAGAAGAAAATAGAATTATGATAAAGAACAACATATTTAGGCACCGCTATCTTTGCTCCTTCTTAATGAAGGTGAGGTTTTCCAACCTTGCTCTTCTCCTAAACATGATGTTTAAGAAGCGATCAGTCTCGATGATGAATATTTTGAAAGTCCAGTTGAAGACATCCATGCCTCTACTCCTCTTGCACATGAAGATGAAAAGATGGTCATTCTCGGTCATAATGATGGTCTTATGTCCTTCGATATGGTTGACAGGAATATAGACACTTTCATATAGATTGGCAGATGAAGGTGTTAGCACTAGGAATCACCTTCAGATTGCATGCAAGGTAAGCCCAATACCCATCAGGTTATATATGAATGTAAGAGTGTTTTAAAGGGTCAAATGGAAAGGGACTCAAAATGATAATGTTCCAACTCAAAAAATAGGGCTAGCATGCACCAGCAATCAAGGTCTTGGCTAACTTCAAACAACAATTTGGGAGTAAGTATGAATAGAGGGGAGACTTGAATGAGAGGAATGTAATGGCTATTGTAAACATCAGGTGTACAAAAGCCTAATGAAGAAAGTTTCTTAACACAATATATTCTTGAACTCAGAAACTAAGGAAGCTAAATAAACATCATGATAATATAATGATCATACATTCACCATAACATCACCACAATAATTCATGTGAATCTTTCAAGGAATGACCATTTAGTATCAGAAAGAAAATAAGCTGAAAGAGAAGCTGATTTCTATTAGCCAAAAAGTCTTAAGTCCAGTACATAGCTAGATCATAGTCACATCATCAAAATATTACAGTCTAAGGGAGCCTTGCTCAACCATATGAACCTGCTAAAGCAATTGATCTATATATTTATAACAAAAGGGAGGCAACAGTTGGAGGTACGAGTTGGCCTCCTTCCCTTGAAAATCTCTAAACATTTATTCGATCTAACAACTTATTTAACAACCTATGCTATAAAATAGGAAAATGTTGGTGACTAATCCAACCAAACTTCAAACTAATTTGATCCTCTTTTGCTGCACAGCTCATGTTTTTCCATGTGTATTTTGGGAGCATGTAGTTATCCTCATAATGCCAGTTGTTGCTTCTGCAATTTTCTCTATAATCATCCATCCAAAAAGTTGTTGTCCTGACCTTCCTAGATCCCTGGTGTCTGTTGGTAGCTTCTTTAGGTAGTAGCCTAAGTAGCATATTTCACAACTTTGACAAGTAAAAAGGGTAGCATATTTAGGTAGCACCATTGTGCTATGTATGTGTGAAAACCTTTGTTCTCTGTGAAATATTAGGTAGCGCCATTGTGTTGCGTATGTGTACAAGTTCATTCTCTGTGAAATATTAGGTAGCGCCTTTACGTAGTCCCACTGTGTGTCAACCTTTATTCTCTGCCATATATTAGGTAGCACCACTAATGTTGTGTCTATGTACAGGTTTAGGTACCACTTATAGAAAATGAAGCACCTCCAATCTTGAGCATGTGTAGAGAAAATAGAGGCCTTGCATAATGTCAAAACAATTATATTTAGGTGCCTTGGAAGTATTGTAGGTAGTGCACTTTACCACTGAGGAGGTTAGCACTTCAAAAAAGCCCAAAACTTTGATAGTTAAATGCTTATAAGCTTGTATAGATGGTAGAGGTAATATTTGAAAAGAAGTTTACCCTCTCAAAAAGGAAACATCCTCAAAAATGGGGCTCACCTTTCATCAACTATTTTGTTACCTTGACACTTAACCTCACACTCTTTCTGGTAGAAGGAGGCTCTTCATTTGGCACAACATGATTCTTCTTCTTAACAATGACTGACATTTTTGGTGGGGCTGTGCTCTCCTTGACTATTGATTGTTCTTTCTCAATGGCAGCTTCAACCAATACCTGCAAGTTTCTTTGAGCTACCTCCTCTTGAAAATGTTGCAACTCTACCTTGAGTTTCATTTTTTGAGATTTAAAACCTCTATTCTTCCTATAAAGGTTCTGGAGCTTCCTGTGAAGGGGTTGGGCCTTTCATGCTGCAAACCTTGCCAAGTCAAGGGTATGGTTGTAGCCATCGATGAGCTCCTTCATTTTCACCATGTCATACATGGCCTCTTTTTTCAACTGAGCCACCTCTTTTCTTGCATCCCTAAGTTTCCTGATAATTCTTTTGAAGGTATGACTATCAAGAGGAGAAGTGACATGCACATAATCAATAGGTTTTTTATCAGTCTCCCCTTCCACCTGCATGGTAAGTGCCTTATCTACCTCATCAGGTTCCTTGGTGGCTTTTCTTTTACCTTTCTTTCCTCCCCAAAGGTCTTTTAGTACCTTTACCCTTTCCTTTATGAACAGGGGCTTCTTGTTTCTCTTCCACATGATTTTCAATTCCTTTACTCTTCTTATTTTGAATAGGGGTTTCTGGTAAAGACTGCTCTTTGGAAACCTCCTTAGGAATTAATGACCTTGTGAAAGGTATTTTACCCTTGATTTCGACTGCTGGAGGAGAATAGGGAAAGAGTAGCTTCTTCCCTTTCTTGGATGTAGCTTTGGTAGAAGAAGGAACCTCTTCTAACCCTGGTGGAGGAGGTGGTGAAAAATCTCTTTGTGGCGAAGGACAAGCTTCCTCATCAACCCCTGTGACCTACTTGTCGACCTCTGAAACTTGAACAGGGGCTCTGCCCTTTCTCTTCCTAATGGTTCCTACTTTAGTAGAATTGGTGGGTGATAAAGGACTTGCCTTTTGTGATTGAGGAGTTGATACAATATCCAACTTAAAATGAGAAGTGATAGGAAAATGCTCCCATGCAATCTCTTTCTTGCCCAATTCCTCAGAGACTAGCATTATGATCAATCCAGAGTGGAAAAGGATAGAATCCACATCCTTAGATTTGTCTTGAATCCAATCTGACCTTTTAGCCATGCTCTTTAACAGGTAATAGGGAATAGTCATCTCGACCTTACTAGTAAAATGTTGTAAAAGTATTATGTGGTACTGATACAATGTGTTGAATCCCCCTTCACATGTAAAATATCTCTGTATGATTTTCAATATTCTATCAAACTTTTTAATCAATTGACTCCTTGGCATACTTTTAGACAAATCATTGGCTTGATATTCAAGTTTAAAGAGATCTTTAGCATAGGTTGAACTCAAAGCCATGGCTTTGAACCATTTTTCACCTGAAATGGGGATCCCTATTGCACCTGAGATAGAGGCTTCAATAACCTCAAATTCCAAATCTCCAACCTTGGTTTTCCTGCCATCAAAATGAAATGCAAATTGTCTTGCTACCTCTAGAAGGCCTCTCTGCATATTCTGGCAGAAAGAGAGGCACCCTACTCTTTGAAATACCTCTCTTTCCATGGGCTCTGTATCAAAAAGATGGATGTCCACAGGTTATGTCTTAACCACCTTGCCACCTTTGTGTGTCTTCCTCGATTAAGGAGTCTCCATGGCTTAGAATGAGAGTTTTTAAAGGCTTATAGGATATCAATAACTAGGAAGACTTAAAATCAAGCTTCAAATGTACAAGGCTAGCCTTTTGAAACAAAATGGTGCTAATAAGCCAAGATTGACTTGTGGGAATTACAACCTTAGACTTGTACATGTACTGAGAGTTTAAACAATGAGAGGGTACTCCTGTAATTTTCCTTTTGAAACTAGGAAAACACACTCAACTCGAATAACAAAGGGCGCAGGGGAGACAAAGTATGGTTGAGAAGTGCCTTTGAGTAGCGCGACGCATACGCAGAGGATAGGCTATTTAAGAGATTGTAATTTCAATGGCTAAGGCAAACAACAGTAATCAGACCTGGATATAGGCAATGAAGTTTATAGGTCTGAAGAAGAGAGAAGACAAGGCTATCATGCAAAGATGGGTCCCTTACAACTGTGCAAGCTTGGCAAACCAAAACCTGAGCGCAACTTTCTTGTGAAAATTAATATGCATAGGAGGCAATAAGAGATACCTATGGAGTAGACACCTGTTGGAATCTTCAACAAAATCTCAGGATGAAATTTTGAAAACTTCGGCCCTCGAATCTACTTCAGCCTCAAATTGGTTTCCTTGTTGTCGCCTAATCAAAAATTGTGAATTTGTGCAGCGCATCACTGTTGAGATTTTCAAAATTAGAAACTATTACCAGGGCTCATAAATGCAAGATATTGAGGGCATCCTTTAACTGACTTCTAGCACTGAAAACAAGGAACATGGAATCAGTCATGGTAATCATAACTCGTGGTGGAAATCATGATGAACGAGTAAGGCACTACAAAACCGCTTGATGAGTGAGCAGTGCTCCAGCTTTGAAAAATGATTAGATAGGTAGGAAAGGACAATGAGGCATGTCTACGAGGTCATGAGTGAGGAGAAAGGTGTGTCACATCAGTCTAGCCATGGGAGGGATCGACCTAGGAACAAGTCATGAAGGGGACCAAAAATAAGTCATGAGCTAAAAATGGTTCTAAGACCAAAAATCAATTTGAGGATCAAGCTAGAGATATGACTCAAAACTTTAATTATTTAAGGGGTCCTATCAAACATAAACTTTTAAGGGATGAAACTTTAAAAAAAAATTAAAATCTAAGGCTTAAAAAAGGATAAAAACAAACTAAAAAGACCCAAGGAAATTTAGTGTGATAACAACAGGTGGTATTTTAGTAGTCTCATTTTCGATAGAGACCCCATTTACGACATTGAGGCTAGCCCCCAAGAAAAGGGGTTTGAGTTGTCATCTTCAAAGGACTATTTTTCATGCATATATGATTCATATGTTTGGGAGCCTGATGATGACATGATTACATATTTGTTCAAGGAATCTCATGCACCTTCGTCCTCAATTGTGGAGGAATACTAAGATGTGGCCACCTCATAATGATCAGAGGCTCTCCCTACAAAGAGGAAGTACTTTCACATTGAGGATTTATACAGGGATTCAAAGATGAAGATGGCACACTTTTCTCTTTCTAGACCTAAGCATGTCCCTTATCTCATTTCCTCTTCTCAGGGAAATCATGAGGTCTTCTTGGGACCTCTCATATCTTCTCAGTCTTCAGGAAGAAGTGATCATGAAAATGAGCCTTCGTCTACATATAGTAGCCCCCTTCAGAGATGGATTGATCAAGCTTGTGGCTATCACTTCAGGAAGTATTCCTTGCATGATCAGAGTTGTGGATATTCTTTCCATGGGAGATACTTTGATGGGGTGATCAACTAGTTTCACTGGTTGTATGACTTCACTTGACATCACCCATCCCCTGATATTCAAGGCCTTGTGGCCCCCAAGTAAGTAGGTAAGTCATTTTTATTTCTTGAATTTGCATATTGATTTCTCATATTAGTTTAGATGCATTTCATTTTTCATTTTTCTCTACTTGCATATCCATTTCATGCTTAGTTTAGAATTTTTGGAAAAAATGTCAAAATGTTTCTTTTCAAGATTAGTTTTATTTTGGATTTTTATATATATGGATGAAGGGTGATGGAACCACCCTATATGCTCTGATCCCTTTTTCTGATTTTTGGCAAGAACAGGTCTACCAAGAAATGTTTCAGTTCTCATGCACTCTATGGTGAGAACATGTCCCCAAGTACGAGCTAGATGGTATCCCCATTTTGTGGGATGACTAAGGATAATATGTCGCGAGGCCCTCAAGTTGCATATATAGAATGTCGAGAGACTACATGACCAACAATATCCACTTGTATAGATGGAGACCCTTCTTACCACCATAGAGATATATTTTCAAATGGAATCCATCACACTAGTTGGCTTCCGAGAGGCACTAGGCCTTGCTCTATGAGGTACAAGTCAAGTATTATAGTGAGTGTCATTTGAATATTTGAAGCATTTGAGTATGTTGTGTCTTAGATTGCTTTAAATTTCATGACATATTCTTGGACATTATGCCTTTTTCCCTGCTTCACCTTGGTGGTTGACATTGTGCCCTAGTAGGTGGCCTTTCTTAGGAATTGGTTTTCTACTAGGAAATCCATTGAAGATCCATCGTACCATTCCCAGCCATACTTACCACTTTCCAACACTATTTTCCCCATGTTTCCTTATCTCCTGGGATTTTAGGGTGTATTGACCCAAGAAAGGGTTTTCCCTCATTCTATGAGAAGAAGGGGATGAAGGCCCAAAGCGATTGTTGCTGAGTAAAAGATAAAATCCTATATATAAACCTTCCATATGCTTCGCCCAATCAATCCCCAAAGAAAGAAATGAAACACTTATATGTAATAAAAGGGGGACCCACGAGAATAATGATTATGAATCCTTAAAGAGTTAGTTGTAGGATAGGAGGTCTCATCACGAGTTGACCTATCATGATCATGGATATCTAGTGGTATGAAATTACCATCACCTGGTCACCAAGCCAGGTAATGGCTCTTAGTTGCATGACTGAGAGAAAGGGGGTCTCATCACGAGCCAACCTTCTCATTTCTGCTAGGTATTTGTGAGTGACACTATCGTTATCTGGAAACTATGGTATGACAATGGCCTTTAACTTGTCCTTAAATTATGAAAGAAATAAAGAATGGAAAAACTATGGGCTTGGAAAAATTGCATTGCAAACGAAGGTGCCACACACCCTCTATAAAGGCACCCATGAATGAGATACTACAACCCCTTGTATGTCATGAACCCCATGCCCATTGAGTCTTGACCATTAACCACTTCATCTACTTTACATGGATTAGAGAGGGATATCTTGGAAACACTCCTTGACCTAGAGAAAGATCTACCCAATAGGACACCTTGTCAACCCTCCCATATCCAAGCTTGGAAAGTCACATAATGTCTTTGAGCACTTAATTGTTTGAAAGCGTAATATTTGATGCACATGCTTAGGTGGCTCATTTATTGACTTGATTTACTTATCATGATATTTTGACTTGAGATCCTTGGAGGACGTGCTTATTTGTCTTTGTAGGACCTAGTTGGTGGACAGTTTTGGAGGAACAAGCCTAACTTGGGCTTCCATGGGGCTTGAAGCCCACAGGTGGATTCCAAGGGCCCGCATGTCATATGAGAGAGTCATACCTTTGTAGGCATAGAAGACATTGTGGACAACATAATCTAGCCCTTGGATGCCAAACATTTCTCCTAGGAGAGGCAAAACGTCACCTTTGGAGGCATGATGTTGCCTAGGAGGGCTAGGGTTTGGTGGTGAGGCTATCATTCATTGGCACACAAACGTTTTTAGGAGAATGAGGCTTTGAGCATGAATAAAATGACTTGGATGATTGAAATGTGGCTTTGGGAAGCCTAACTACACTCCTCTAGCACCAATGACTTGCTCCTAGTGTCAAAACGTCCCCTAAAGAGGTGACATCACCTTGAGTTAGGGTTTCTTTTTGTGTAAAAGTAAATTTTAAGAGAATTGTTTAATATTATTTTGTAAAAAGGGAAATATTAGGGTTTTTGACCCCTAGTATTTTGGTTTACCCTAAAATTATGTGGACAAACTATTTTGGAGACATTTTATATAAATAGAGATCATAAGATCTCATTTCATAACATAACTCTCCTATCTTGGAGAGGTACTTGGACTGAAATTTTCGCTACCTTTAGATATTTCTCTCTTTTTCTCTTGTGTATTACTACTTTCTTGGTTATTTGGTTGATGCAAGTGATGCGCTAGCCTTGGAAGGCTCTTCTTTTCTATCGTGGTTGTTTATCTTACCATTTTCCTTGAATTGGTAAGGCTTTTTTGAATTGTATTATCATTTTGTTTCAAGACAAGGTTATTTTGCTAGAGCTAGGTGGGAAGTATAAGGGAATACACCCCCACCTTAACATCCATCACTTTATGCTTAAATTTTATTGGTTTAACAAGGGTTTTCTAAGAGAAGTATAAGTGCATACACCCTCTTAGCCTAAACCCTAGCTGTGGATACTTGCCTTGGGGAGTAAGAGGATTTACACCCCCAAGGAGGTAGTACCTTTATATATTTATTTTCTTGACTCCATTAAACCAATCATTAAAGGAACTAATCATAACTTGTTTCATTGGAGATATAAAATTGTTTCTTTGGGAAACGTGAAATTTCGTGATTTTGAAGTTGTTCCTAGTGGAATCAAATCTATGCTATAAATGCTTGCTTGAGCCACTAGGGTGTTTCATTTCTCCGATTTTTTCTTGATTCTATTACAAAACTAACCTACAACCATTAGGTCTGTAGAAAACCCTCACAAAAATATTCAATAACTCCTAATTTAACCGTTGAAAATTGCCTAAAATGTGCCCACATAATCTATGAAGTACAACACACCTTTTGGAAAGTTTTGTGCAAGTTTTAGAGGTTAAATATCTTGTTGTAATAACAAGTATTTTACAGACATAAGTCTGATAAATATGACTGTAGTTATAGTTTTATGACAGCCTTGCCTTTTGTGCTAAAGTCTTTTTCTATCATTGTTGAGCTAAACTAGTTTTTACTAGCTTGTCTCGTGCTTATTCAATTGGACTTTTAGCACTTATATTGAATCCATTATTATATTTTATGTTCTGATATATATCATTTATTATTTCTGCAATTAGGGACAGAAATATTAACTTTCTTTTCCACCTAACATTACTATATGCAAGTGTGGCTTTTCTTGTGTCTCGGGCAGGTACAAACACCCTTTGCAGACATCCAAATACTTGGCAACCTTAAACCAACTAGAGATGGGTCATCAAAGCCATATTTATGCTTGCATAACTAACATTTAGGGGGGTACTTCTCTTCTTTCCCTTCCATCCATCTCAGTCCCCCTAGGGTCACTGGGATCGCCTCCGTAGAGTGACCAAGTCACCCTTGAAGCGCGGGACCTATATCGAGGTGACATTGGGTATAATGTCCTTTAGTTGTCGCCACTTGGTGGTTGGGTCGATATTTTAAAAACCTAAAAATTGTGTGATAAAACACCAATATCATGGAGTACATGCACCATAGGAATCATCTAAAGTAGATATGGACATTAACTCACTAAAATGGGAGTCAACTGCTAGCTACTCTCAATTAATTGCTTAAGAGGAAACAATTTAACTGATTTCTAAGTGTGAAGACCAAAAATAGTACATTAATGAAAAGGAAGTGAAACCTCATGCCCTAAAACCTATGGAACAGATGCACAAGTGGTCTTCCACTAGTAAATTGAGTCTAAACTGAAGTCCTAACTGAAGTGATAATGCACCCTATTTTATAGGAAGCACCCTAATTTTTAGAAAGTAGATTATTTTGTAGGGGAATATTCTCAGATAAAAATTATAAAAAATTGAGTGTGTAAGTTTGTAGTATCTTCAACATGGTTCAACCGAATTATTAAAGAATTTCATTCATCTCAAAGGAAATAATTGATGGTCGATGATCGGGTCGATAGAATTCACAAGGTGTTTTGTTCATCCAAGAGAAGTCGTGAATCATTGATGGAGAAAAAATGATGATGATGTGTCATGCCACGTCAACATCCAAATCTCATTCCACATCATCTAGGTTTCCATGTCATCATCCACGTATCATGCCACATCAACGAGGAAATGGAAAATCATCGATGATAGGGGTTCGGGGAAATTTGTGGACAAGTTTATTTCCAAGAGAAATCATCAATGGTCGATGGTCGGGTTAGCGAGATTGAAGAAGAATTTGTCCGACCAAGATAAATTGTCGATGGTCGATGATCGGGTCATCAGAATCGATGAAGAGTTTCATATGTACAAGAGAAATCGTTGATCGCCAATCGTCGATCACCGATGGAGTTTGAATCAATGGTCCAAATAGATTTTTGATTTGGGCGAACGACGGTGGAGATTCATCCATGGGACTGGAGAAGATGTGTATCAAAAAATAATATTATTCCCATGTTGATACTGACGATTCAAATTAAAAGATTTATACAATAGTAAAACAGTCAATTTTCTACGAATTTTTCCAGTTTTTGAAGGTCTTCAACTTGCTGAGTGATTTTGAGGGCATAATAAAAAAAATTAGGTAGTCAAAAATCATGAGTACTATGTGTACCTTTAGTATACATAGGATTTGTGTCTTAAATGTGATATCTCATTGATATATTTCTAATGATCTATCTCAGATGAAAAACAAAGATTATATGAGAAAGTTACAGTTGAAATAATGAAGGGTATATTTTCGACCGTTGTTTACTTCCATAGAGAATAACGTCTTGCTCCAAATTCAATTTGGGGCCCGAGAGTAGTTTATGGAAAGATAATGGAACACATAAAACAACCATGGAGCCAGATTCGGGATATGGGTACCTGAAAATGTACAAGAAGAGGAAGAAGACACTTGTAGTATACATGGATCAAAATGAGAAATAATCAATACTTCCACATATGATAAATTTCAGCTCGGAGCTCAGATTTGAGAAAACAAATAGTGGATGGAAAAATATTGAGGAGGATAAGCCCAATATCTTCTTAGAATTTAAAATTGGGCACTAAAATTTTCTCATAAAGTAATTTATGCAGTAGTAAACAAAACAAAGCAATGAGTGGAAATTGAAACTTGAGAATGTTGTAACTTTTCACTTAGAACTCAGATTGAGGCATGAATATAGCCAATGGATATTTGATTTAGAGAGGAATATGTCTAAGGAATCAAACTTGACTTAGTGCATTGTGCTCTTTGTAAATTGAAATGAAGAATAACATGTATTCTAATTAATGAAATGTTTTATAGTATGCATGCTCTAACAATAATTATTACATGAACATTTATTGCATAATTAGAGGTAAAGTAAAATAACTTTAGTTCTTATATAAGGAATAAATTTATGGAAGATTCTGAAGGATCTTACAACCATGAGGAGGAGGTCATAGGTCTGCATGTCATCATAGGAAGTGTTGATACAAATTCTAATGGAAGAAGAGGCAATCAAGAGCCTGTAACTATGATAAGCCTGCAAAGATAAATGCAAAGCTATAGGGAAGATAATGAAAGGATTGTTAAGGATCAGAAAGAGATATTTTAGAGTCTGAATATGCTGTAGAGGTAAGACAATAAATAATCTATCATAAATAAAATAGTTAGTGCTAGGTATGATCATATAGTTCCCATAGAAAAATGGATGATCATGGGAATTAAAAACAATCAAGGACTATAAGTAGGTTCCATCAAAACCCAAAGAAATACACTATGAGAGATCATGCAAGTTCAGGGCCAGGAATCATCCCAAGTGTGTCTCCTATCTGGAGGTACAAGAGAAATATCGAGTCATACATCTTGCAAGGTGAACTCAAGAAAATAAATCCACCAAAGTTTAATGGTGATCATAAAACGGGAGAAGAGGTCGAGGCATGGCTATTGGAAATGAAGAAATGTTTCCAGTTGCACGATTACCCCTCAAGGTTAGAGGCTAGAATTACAACCTACCACTTGCAAGGAAAGACAACCATGTGGTGGGATAAACTTAATCAAACCAAGAATCTCGATGAGAAGAAGGTCTCATGGAGAGAGTTCAAAAGATATTTCCAATAGAAATATTTTCCCGAGCATTACCATGTAAGGAAGATGGAGGAGTTCTTTAAACTCGAGTTGGGAATCATGAAAATGGATGAATACGAGAAGAGGTTCCTTGAATTGTTGAAGTATGTGGACTTCATAAAGGATGAGAAAATAAAAATCCAAAGTTTTATGAGTGGGTTACCCTCCTTCTACAATGAAAAGATACAATATGATAACCCCAGAAATTTGGAGGAGGCCATAAGGAGAGAAAAACATCTTTATGAGCGGAGCAAAGGAAGGTCGGTTTTCCAAAAATATTGGAAAGACAAGATAAAGGGTAAAAAGGATCAAAGGAATAAAGGTTTTAAGACACATTTTTTCAATAACAACTCCCAAGAAAATAAACAAGGACAATCAACCCAAAATGAGCCCAATATGGAAGATTCATTTGGGAAAACCCCAAGGCAACAACCTGTACAATGTTGGGGATGTGAAGGAAATCACTGATATAGGGATTTCCCTCAAAAGGAGAAAGAATCAGGACTATCCACAACAATCAAGAGGTTGAAACATTTTAATACATGGGAGGGAACATGCCAAGGATCTATGCATCCTTGGACAACAAGCAAGCAAAGTATCAATCCCCCATGATTGAAGTGGACAGTAAGATTGATAACCAACCCATAGAAATTTTAATTGGTTATGGAGCTAACCATAGTTACTTAAACTCTGACATTGTTGAAATATGTCACTTTCAAAGGAGTAAGCATAAGAAATATTGGTTAGTTCA
>SNQJ01S0040474.1:102025-119831 GCA_010110895.2 Picea sitchensis | reverse complement strand
CATATGTTCTATATATATGGAACACTCATCATTGTAATAATATATACACATACAATATCATTTCTTAGGAAAAATCAACTTGGTATCAGAGTGGGACCGGGCAGTCTGTGAAGTCACAATGGTGCACATGACAAGGTACATATGTATTGCAGGCTAGTGGATGTCTTAGGGACATGTTGTAGCTATTTGAGAGCTACCCACAAGCCTTGGATGCATTGGATGTGATATCACAGGGGTGCACATGATGCGGTACAGATGCATTGCAAGGTAGTGGATGTCATGATGACATGTGGAAGCTATTTGAGAGCTACCCATAGGCCTTGGATGCATTAACAGTGAAGTCATGTTGTACTATGGATATCCGATGAGCTCGTGTGGAAACAAAGAATACCTCCCTAGTTAAGAGGGAGTGTTTAAAGTTTGCATACTTCAAAGACAAGCTTTGGCATGATGAAGAATGTCTCCCTCATTGGGAGGGAGTGTTGATGTTTGAACAACATCGAGAAGACATTCTTCCATATATATATTATCCAAGGGACTCATCCTTTCATGGATGGTCACCATATGTTCTATATATATGGAACACTCATCATTGTAATAATATATATACATACAATATAATCTCTTATGAAAAATCAACACATTTTCAATGCAACATTTTTCCAAGCCCATTTATTGCCATTTATTAATTAATTAATGGTACAAACACATGTGCACTCCCAACATCGAATCAATTAGCTTGGGGGATAGTAAAACAATGTCACTTGAAAAAAAAGGTCCACAAAGTGCCATAGGGGTAACCATCAAAGAGTTATAACGCACTAGTGTTAGTATTTCATTCAAGCAAGATATTTATTATGTGTTTGATCTTTTGCAGGCCTTCAATTGTTTTAAGAGAAGTAGTTCATCGTTCTCAAGACCTGTCTGGGTGAGCATCTAGAATGTTTATATTTTAGGCTTTTATCTTTTTCCAACCACCATCCCCCTGTTCCTTCAACCCCTTCTTCCCATGAAATGAGGTACATGCCCTTCTTGGGTCACTAAAGTCAAAGGGCCTAGCAGAGGGCAATGTGATGGGAAAGAAATCAGAGAAAAGTGATAAGTATGGTCAGGAATGGTAAGATGACCCCTCAAGGGAACCCCGATTGCACCCCTTCCCCAAAAGTTGGTCACTTACTAGGAAATCGATGACACTCACCAAGGTGAAATAGGGTCAAAAGCATAATGTCCAAGTAGGCATTCTATAATCAAAAGCAACTTCAATACAACATGATTAAATGCCTCAAATATTAGGGTGGTTACCTGCCACAATACCTGACTTGTACCACATAGAGAAAGAACTAGGTGCCTTCTAGAAGTTATCTGGTGTAGTGTATGCTCTGTCAATGGATCCAAACTATGGTGGTAGAGCGGGATTCCATATGTACAAGTGGACGTTGCTAGTCATGTTGTCTCTCAGTACTCCATGTCTACAACCTAAGGGCCTCAAGACATCACCTCCTTAGTTGTCCCTACAAGTTGGGGATAACATATGGCTCCTACTTGGGGGACCTGTGTTCGCTGTAGAGTGCATGAGAACCACAACATCTCCTGGTAGACCCGTGCCTATATTGAAACACAAAATTGTGAAACCTAGGGTGGTTCTATCACCCTTTGTCCATATACATCAAAACCAAAAATGAAACTAACCTAGGAAAGAAAATTTTAGCATTTGTTTTTTTAAATTTCTAAACTAAACATGAAATCTATATGCAAGTAGAGAAAAATGAAATATGAAATGCATCTAAATCAACATGAGCAATCAATATGCAAATGCAAGGAAAACGAGATGACCTACCTACTTACGGCCTAGGGCCTGCAGAAGTCAAGTGTCACCTTGGTAATAATGTTTGAGGAGAGATCCATTCACTGGTAGTGGCATCCTCCTCCCTTCTTTCGTGGATAAGTAAAAAGAGTCTGGCCCAGATATTTACTCTATTTTTTAAGGCCCCAACCAAAGATTGTCAAACTTTTGGTGCATCCCAGGTTTTTCTCTCCTATTGTCCCACATTATGACCTGGTCCCCTTTCTTGAAATCTCTTTGCCTCGCTTTCTGATCAAAATTCCCTTTCACCTTTTCTTGATTCTATTCCATTTGATCAAAGGTCGTTCTTTGAGTTTTGTCCAATTCCATGAGTTGATCAATTTTCCCCTGCAATGCTTCTTTAACTATAACAAATTGTTGGGATACTTGTACCACTAGAATTTGCAGGTTTATAGGTAAGCGTGCTTCTAACCCATAGACTAACTCAAAAAGGGTTTTTCCGATGGAGGTCATGGTAGTTGTGTGGTCTTCCCACAAGGCATACTTAATTTTTTTATCCCAACTTTTCTTGTTTTCCCCAACAATCGTCTTCACAATATTCATGATGTTTTTGTTACTAGATTCTGCTAATCTGTTTCCTTGAGGGTAATAATTTGAGGAATGTGATAAAATGATCCCATACTTAAAGAAAAAATCATTAAGCACCGTCTAGCTAAGAGCTTTGGTGTTATCCATAGTTATTTTAGCAGGAACATCAAATCTAGTGATAATATTTTCCTCAAGGAACTTCATCACAACCTCTTCTATTGCTTTCTTTGTTGGGACAACCTCCACTCATCTGGTGAAGTAGTCAGTGGCAATCAAAATCCATTGATACCCATTACTAGAGTTTTCCTTGAATTCACCAATGAAATCCAATCCCCATTGTTGAAAGGGTGCTTCTACGACGACTGGCTTAAGGGGAAGGGCAGGGAGGCATTGCTTGCCGGTAAAGAATTGACAAGGTTGACAGGATCTGACGTATCGATGCGTTTCGAAGAAAATAGTGGGCCAATAATATCCTCCCCTTAAAATATTATGGACAATGGTGCGAGATACAAAATTACCTCCACAATACCCTGAATGAAGGTCAACCATTAATTTGTCAGCTTCTTCCTTATTCACACACCTGAGGATCACCCCATCACGGTTCCTCCACCTAATACCATCCTCTATTAGGAAGTACTTCATAGGTTTGAGCCTTAGGTCTCTCCTCTTATGATCTACCAAATGAATAGGGCAAGTGAGGTTATTCAAGTAATAAATGACATCCGAATACCACTCATCGTTCTCAATTTCACTCAAAACAATGTTGATTTATTCCTTCTCTCCTACTTCAATGGACTCTTGATTGATTTCTGTCATCATTTTAGCCAATCCTTTCCCTTTAATTATCTTATATGGTTTGATATCCAAATTGTATTCTTTTATTTGTGAAACCCACTTTCCCCTTGATCCAAGGCAATCTTGCTATGATAAAACATCTTTTACAGTGGGGTAGGGGACAAAGGATTTGATCTTGTTGTATCCCACATAATTTCGAAAGAGTTTGAGAGATTTGACCAGAGCGTAAGCTTGTTTTTCTGTAATGGTGTAATTCAACTCCGAGTCTCTAAGATTCTTTCTCATGAAGGCAATCAATTATTCATCCCCTTGATCATTTTTCTGAAACATAACTTCCGCAAGGGTGCCCTTTGAAGTGAAATAAAATATGATTAAATCCTTAGAAAAATTTGGACTGACCAGGATTGGCGCAATACTTATTGCTTCCTTGATACGTTGGAAGGATATCTTACCTTCATTTTCCCATTCGAAACGAGCATCCTTCTTTAACAATATGTTAATGTGTTTAACAATCTCGACAAAGTTTAGAATGAAGCTCCTTACAAAGTTAATTTGGCCAAAGAAAGATTGCAAGGCTTTCTTGTCTTTAGGGAGAGGGATCTTCTTGATGGGTTCAACCCTAGAAGGATCTATTGTGATTCCATCCTTATATATAATATGACCCAACAACTTTCCCTTGTCAACACCAAAAATTGATTTCTTAGGATTGAGAGAAATGCCATATTCCCTGCATTTTTGGAAAACCGTCCTTAAGCGTTGGATATGCTGATACCTCTTTTTGGAGATAGAGGTTAGATCATATTGATATATCTCTATGAGTTTCCCAATCAAATCCCTAAAAGCGTAATCCATGGCACGCTGGAAAGTGGCCCCTGTGTTGGTCAGTCCAAAGGGCATTCTCAAATACTTATAAGTTCCCCAAGGGGTGGTGAAAGCAGTTTTTAGTTGGTCATCCTCCTTTACCAATACCTAATTCTATCATGAGAAACCATCAATAATGGACATAATTTATGCTCCGGTGACCCTTTACAAAAGATACTCCATGTTAAGCCTGGTTCAAATTTCTGAAATCCACACATATCCTAATCTCACCAGTCTTTTTCCTGAAGATGACTAGATTAGAAACCCAAGATGAATATCTAATAGGCTCAATTATTCCTTCCTCAACCATCTTTTGCAACTCATTTTGGACTCGTGGGGAAACCTTTGGGTTCATTTGTCTAAGCTTCTATCTAAAGGGTTTTGTGCCATCTATAAGGGGAATACTGTGCTGTATGATGTCTTCTTGCTAAGCCTTCAGATCTTCGTAAGACCAAGCGAAGACATCCTTAAATTCTCTTATGAGGGAAAACAACTTCTCCCTTTCATTAGACATTGTTCCTTTCCCAAACTTGATCATTTTTGTGGATTCCTCAGTCCCAATATTGAATTCAATGATCTAGTCATAGAATTTTCTCGACGGCTTCCAATTATACATGTCATTTCGATAAAAAAAGGTTCTCTAAGGAGATGATACCTTTAGGTAAGGGTCCGTCAGCTAAATCAATGATCTCAATATTTCCCTTTTTCCGCCAATAGGTTTATATGGGCTTCAAGGAATTCACCTTCATTATGGAGAAAAAGAAAAATCTGGCTTTCATTAGAAAAAACCTACCAATGTTCCAAGTTATCAAGTAGTGAGGGCATGTAATTTACTTCCACTTTATAGAGACCGATTTCCTTGAAAAGTTGCAGGGTGGAAGCGGAAACAACAAGGTTGTCTGCCAAATGGTTCTCTTCCCTAGGGATGGCTTCAATTGAAAAGTTCTCAAACTTCTTCATGGCATCCCAGATGGCATCTCTGTACTGTTTCAACCTTGGGCTTTTAGTAGTGAATTTCTTGTTAACTTGTGAAACGATCAAGTCGAAGTCCCTTGTCACATGCAGGGACTTGATGTTCATATCAATGGAGAGATTTATGCCTAGGATACAGGCTTCATACTCTGTGATGTTGTTTGCATAGTTGAACTCAAGCCTGTATGAGAAAAGGGTAGTATCACTGTATGATGATGTCAATACTATCCCTACACCCAAGCCTGCATTTGAGTGCGCACCATCAAAATCTAAGCCCTGATATCCTTCCTTATTTTACTCATCAAGGAAAAGGGAGTTTTACACAATGAAGGTGTTGTCAATCCCCTCTTCTAGAAACTGATGGGTTATGTTGACGTGATCTACAAAATCTTCCTTTTTGGTATTGGTTTGGTAAAGAGTGTTCTCCTCACTTTGATGATACCAATTTATTTCTCTTTGTGTGGTTCTGTGAAGACTTGTCGAATATGTTGCAAAAACTTTTCTTCAGCCTGCTTTGTTGCTCGTTTCCTTTCATCATTCAAAACCTCATTCGTTGGGTGAGGTGTATTTTTGATGTTGGTTCCTTTTTCTTAACCAATAGGCTCATCACATGATGAACAACCCTTTCAATGACCTCCTCTTGTTCTTTCAGTAGGTATGTCCTGATATCACGGGGACGGTCTGGGAAGACAAAGTCATCAATTTGATTGATCTGAAAGGTCTCTTCAAGACAATCCTCCTCTTGCATGAGAGAGGAGGTTATGTTCTCTTCTGTCTCACACACCCTTTCTTGAGCCTCAAACAAAGTTGTAGGGTGTCCCCTTACAATTAAAACTCCACATGGGTCTTTCATGGTTGACATGTAATACTTGAGGATAGTATCCTGGGAAGGTTTGAAATATTGAGGAAAACTCCTTACAAGGGTGTTGAACCTATCATTGAAATCAATTATACTTTCTCCTAAATTTCTCTCATAGTTATAGAGTTGATCGTAAAGGGACCAATAATCTTTGTTCTTTCCAAATATTTTGGTAAAGCATTCTTGAAAGAGATCCCAATTCATGATTTCTCCTGGGAGAATACTAATATACCATTCCTTAGCCTTTCCGACAAAGGCGTAAGAGAATACTCCCATCCAGACATCTTCATGTTGGTCATAAGGTTCCAGAGCACAGAGGAAAGCATCTAAGTGATCTTCAATTGTAATGAGATCTTCTTTTGAAAATTTGGGGAGCCACTCTTTGAAGTCCTTTGGGAGCTTGTGAGGAGATCTAGGGATATTTTTCATGTTCAAAGGTTTGTACACATATTTGGCCCACGAGCTCCATGTAGCACTTGGTGAGGTGGGCATGGGTGAGAGTGGAGGTGTAGAGGTAGTAGGTGATGATGGAGAGCTAAGAGAAGTAGATGGAAAATCATGAGAAGTGGGAGACAACAAAGGATTAGATCTTTTGGTTGAAGGCTTACGAAGTCTATAAGTCTTTTTGGGGGTTGGTTAATTCCTCTTTCGAGTACGTCCCATAATGGAGTCGTCGGATGAGCTTGAGGAAAATATTTTCAAAAGTGAAAAGGGAACGCCCTTTAGGTGGAGTCTCTAGGAAAGGACTCAGGAAAAGGCTTTGGGATAGATTTAAAAAGTGTCGTTAGGTCTCGGAAGAGGATTCAAAATCCTCCCTGACAACGATGCCAAAATTGCTATCGCACAAGTTCTAGTTTTGGAAAATATCGAACCAACCACCAAATGGTGACAACTTAGAGAACGCCTACCCACTTCCACCTTAGGCAGGTATTCCCATCACTTTAGAGATGAGAAAATCACCTCAAGGGGGGAATCCTGGGTGAACCTAGGGGGAAATGAGATAGAAAGTGGAATGTATGAATGGATTCCCCTATAGGTCAAGTTACTAAGTGTAGAAAGGGCTTGAATAAGGTCTTGGTGGTATCAAAAGGTTTCCAAGAGGTAAGAGTACTTGTGAAGAGTGGTGTACTTGCGTGAGACACAAGAACAAGCCAAGTATATATGTATAATGTTAGGTGGACTAAAGAGTTAACATTACTGTCCCTAATTGAAGCAGTAAACAATGATGTATATCAACAATAAAATTATAATGAAATCTGCAAAACAATTGCTAGAAGTTCACAAATGATGCAAGAGATAAGTTAGGTAAACACTAGCAATACTCAAGCATAAATGGACAAGACTTTAGCAATGAAACAAGGCTGTAAAAAAAGGTGTTTGCAGAGATATTTTTCAGACTTATGGCTGTAGAAAAAAATTTGTTACAATAACAAATCTAACCACCAAAACTTACAAACAATCCACCCAAAATATGTGTTAGGCCTAGTAGATTATCTTGGCAAACTTTTAGCAAATTTTGACGGTTGAAGAGCAAGTTATAAGTGAGTAAAGAGAGATTTTGCTGCAGCCCTAATGGATGTAGCTTTTAATGAGATATAACTCTTATAATACAAGGCCAATCAATATGCCCTAGTGGCCTTGAGAATCCCTTAGCATGCAGAAAATTATTCAATTGAAACAAGATTAGTATCTCATCAAATCATGTTTACCGAAGCAAATAATTTATTTCTCCAATGCAAAAGATATCAGATTAGTTCCTTTAAAATTGGGTGAATGGGGTATTTAATATACAAGTTGAATCAACAATATCCCTATGGGTGTAAATCCTCTTACTCCCTAGGGTATGCCAACCAACTTAGTGTAAATCTAGGAGGGTGTACACACTTGTACTTCTCCTAGCAACCCTTGCTAAAAAATGACTTATAACCTTAACAAAAAGATGAAGCAATGATGGAGGGTGTATCCAACATACTCATCCTAGGGTTTCCACCAAAAATAACCAAATATAAGCAAGAAAGAACTAGCATATGCATATTTTTCCTTACCAATTCCAAGAAATGAGATTTCAAACCCTAGTTCACCATGCAAAATATCATCCAAGAGAAAAAGAGTAAGCCTTCAAGAGGTGCACATCACTTCTTCTCATCCATTCACCAAAATATAACACCATAAACCATTTGCAAGAGAGAGAGATACCAAAAATTCACAAGCATAGTGAAAATTTCAGCCATAGAGTCTTCTCACAATGGGAGAGTTATCCAAATGAAATAGAGATGATCTCTATTTATACAAAAAGTTTCAATCATAGTTTTTCCACTTAGGTTAGGGTAAACACAAATTAAGGGGACAACAAACCCATACTTTTCCCCTTTACACAAAACAATATTTAAAATTCATATTTTGCACATAAATTGAAACCCTAAGTAAGACATCACCCCTCTAGGGAGACATTTTGACACTTTTCAAAGTCGTTGGAGAAGAAAGTGGAGGTCATTGGGGCTCCTAGAGCCTCCTCTTCATGAACCAAGGTCAATCCATGCCTCCTTTGTTCAAATCATGCCAAGTTTCAGTGAGAAACAACTCCATCATTACCAAACCCTAGCCCAAGCCGATGTCAAGCCTAAAAAAGTGACGTTTTACCCCTCCTAAGCAAGTCATTTGGGTGATAAGGGACAAGTAAGTTCATCCATAATGTCTTCTAGGCATCCAAAGGTATGCCTTCATAATATGGTATGCGGGCCCTAGGCATCCAACCTATGTGCTTCTTTCCCCATGGAAGCCCAAGCTAGGCGTGTTCTGCCAAAACTGGCCACCAAGCAAGGTCCTGCAAAACAAATGGGTACACCCTCCAAGGATCTCAAGTCAAAATATCATGGAAAGTGAAAACCACATCTAATAAACAAGGAACCTAAACATGTGCATGAAAACTACCTCATCAAATTAAACAAGTGCTCAAAGAGCCTATACAATTGACCAAGTTTAGGTATAGGAGGGGTGTCATAAAAGTCCTATTGGGTAGACCAAAACCCTCAAGTAGGGGATGCTTCCTAGGATTCACATTCAAGGTCATGTAGTGGATGATGAGGTGGATAGGGGGTTAGACTTCATAGGTCAATGAGTTTCATGACATACAATAACTCATATTGTCTCATTTATGGGGGCCTTTGTAGAGGGTGTGATGCACCTTCGTTTTCAATGCAACCTTTTTCCAAGCCCATTTATTGCCATTTATTAATTAATTTATGATCCAAACACATGTGCACTCCCAACAATGAATCGATTAGCCTGGGGGGAAGTAACACAATGTCACTTGAAAGAAGAGGTCCACAAAGTTCCATAGGGGTAACCATCAAAGCGTTATAACATACTAGTGTTAGTATTTCACTGAAGCGAGATATTTATGATGTGTTTGATCTT
Organism: Picea sitchensis; assembly: GCA_010110895.2. Lineage (NCBI taxonomy): Eukaryota > Viridiplantae > Streptophyta > Pinopsida > Pinales > Pinaceae > Picea > Picea sitchensis. Next base: position 110,535 of record SNQJ01S0040474.1, on the reverse strand, counting down.
TTCCAAGACTTCAATTATTTTAAGAGAAGCAGTTCATAATTCTCAAGACCTGTCTGGGCGAGCATGTAGAAGGTTTATATTTTAGGCTTTTATATTTTTCCAGCCACCATCTTGTTTGACAACCCAAGTATTCTAACAAAGGATGAACACCTTCAGTAACCACTCACACAAACAGATCAAAGATAAACACATCGATGTTTTGACGTGGTAAAACCCCTATGGGGAAACATCCACGCCCCCAGCCAAAACAACCACTTGGAGCAATTTATTAATGCAAAATAAAAAGACTACAGAGAGATTTTATAAGGGAGTTTCTCACAATCAATCATAGGAAAATGACCCTCCATTCTCTTTAAATAGAGATCATGGAAAAATCAAGTGTTAAGCCATGGATCAATGACCATTAAGATCAAGGAGAATATGAACCATCTGATCACTCTATGTTGGGAACATATCATGACCATCGAATTTCCTAACTACAAATACATACTAAAGAAACACACTAAGAAACACAATTTTACCTAACGACACATTATACCAAGTAGATCTTAACTAACTCCTAAGTGTCTAAATATCCTAACATCCCCCCTTAAGAACAACTTGGGATAGGATTGAAGGATTTACAATAGTGTCACAATAGGAGAGGGAAGGAGGCATTAGAGCCTATCCTCCCTTGATGACAACTTCTTGGACTCCTAACATGGATTGAAGTTTGGAAAACTTCGCTTCTGTAAGAGAATTTGTGAAAATGTTTGCAACTCGATCTTCTGTAGGGAAAAAAGAGTATTTCAATAACTTGTTCATGAATGAGATTTTTGACGAAGTGCATGTGTAGCTCGATGTGTTTGTTGCTCTGATTGTGAATTGGGTCTTTGGCGAGTGTCGAGTGAAATATATGTTATCTATTTCGACATTAAATTTTCAACCCGGGGCTCGTAAGCTTTGAGGTGCTAGCACTGTATGTGTAGATCTAGAGCTCCAATCTAGCAGTCTAATCTAATCTAATGCCAAAAAACTCAAATAATGAAGAGATTTAAATTAACTAGAATAATTTGTCACCTAGAGAATAAATCCGACATGTAGGTCATTAATCTATCTGTTGGTGATTTAAAACTATTGGAAAATTTAAGATGCAAACTAGGGAAGAATAAAAAATCGGTACCGGAATAACAAATTAGTGCAAGAATTTATTATGCAAGAGATGAGACGAGGCATGAAAGATCACTATTCCAATTACTCTTTTTACTTGGAAATCTAACTCTGTGATTTATTTTCTCAATTCATATTAGAGTAACTATCATTTATCTAATGGTTGAGACCTTATCTACCATCTACGATGACAGACATTGATGTCAAGATGGCATCTTAGAACTACTTATAATTCAAATGGAATGCATGCAATATTGACTTCTATAGAGATGTGTAAAGTAGAGATAAAACAATCTAAGGAAAACATTGCCATTAAAGAAGTTTCAATTTATTAAATACATGTTCTTATAATTGACATAACCTATACAAATTATTCAAAAGAAACTCGAAATTAACAACTATTCCATCACACTGAGACTAGAAGTGTTTTAACACAGAGATAATAAACTATTCATCCCTACAAAGATTAGCTTTTAAACCATAAATTAAGGAGTTATAAAAGATTGTTATATACACTATTGAAATGACCAATCTGCAAATTAGAATACAATTTATGTGAATGAGAAGAAAATAACATATGTATAGATGAGCAGTGAAATGATCAAGATCATGTACGTAGCTATGAAAATCAATCTAAGTAGATAACCCGCATAAAAGAGTTATATGTCAGAAAATATACAATTAGATGGCTAGATATGGAAAATCACAAGCAACCTATAAATTAGATAAAGAGATATGAGTATGAATACAAAACAATATAAACTACAAGAAACCTGTAAATTAATAAACAACCTACATAAGAGAGTTAGATGTGGAAATACTAATATACAACAAATAAACAAGATACACAAACCACTGGAGCCCCCCCCAGGTAGTCATGATACTACTCCAAATCAATAGACAATCAACACATCATTTATATTAACACCATAATCGAATTACAGAGCAAATTCAGTATAATGGTTATATGACATCATTGTCCTCATTTTGAGAGGCCTATGGTATTTATATAGTTTTGATACAACTGAGAGGTCGACCATTGAAAGGGTCGACTCTCTCTCAAACTAGAAAATCATTTAGCTATGCTATTAATAGACTATGAGTTCTTAAAATCGTAGCTTGAATATAGGAGCTAGTTCCAACTATATAAATCGAAATACAGTGGGAGCCATAATAGGAGGACAATAATGGGTAAAAAACCCATGTTCTGCATTCGCCCGAAAATGCCCACAGATATGCCAACGACCAACCCTGATGCGCTCTGAGTTCCGTATTGAGGGCTAGATGAAGATCCAAATGAAGGTCCGGATCGAGGTCTAGATCGAGGTTCGGATTTGTCTGATATAAATTCGGCTACCGGATGAAGGTCCACGAACTGCTTTCAATCCATCCATAATTTTAGGAAACGACTCGTTTGGGACCTAATTAGGCATATTAGGCACAAAACCCATGTGCCAAATTCATTTTCCCACAAATTGAGATCGAAGTTCACTACCTGGAAAAGGGCGTGACATAACAAAGATTATTTAATTGATATTTCAATGATGCAAACATTTTAAGAATGTATATAGTGAATGCATTCCCCATGATATCCATTGCTTTAGTTGTTCAGTGGATTGTATAGCTATATAAAACAAGATGTTCATAACACTAAGTTTATCATCTACAAATTAGTTAAAACCATGTAAAATACATTAAAAAGTATAAACTCACATCATTTATTTTTAATGCTTCTAATCAATGTATTTTAAATAAATGGTACATTATAAAGGGTGAAGGGAATGGATTGGATTATGGTAAAATATGATGATAAAATAGTGAAATGAGGTGAAATAAAGGAGGTATTTTATGAGCCCATCAACGAGCTTGATGGAAATTTGATTTTCGCACCAAAGGCTGGTTGGATGCTACTGTTGGAATCGAAACTCTGAAAGGATCTGTCGAAGCCACAAGGCTTCCTGACTTGCATTTAATGCTGCTTGATACTCTGCTTCTAATAAGGAAAGTGAAATAGCATGTTGTTTCTTACATGCCCAAGTGACAAGTCCTGAACCAAGGTTGAAAACATAACCTGCAGTAGACTTCTGATCATCAGGGTCGTCGGCCCAATCTGAATCAGTGAAACCAACCAATAAAGGAGTCCCCCTTGAATTGTAATGTATCCTGAATTGAATTGTACAAAATACATAACAAAGTATCCTTTTAGCTTCTTTCCAATGGATTTCATGGGGTGTTCGCATATACCAAGCAACAAGACCAACTACAAAGGAAAGATCAGGACGAGTATGAGTAAAGTATAAGAGGCTACCAACTTACTGATGATACAAGGTGGCATAGACTTCGGGAGAAGTACAGGTGGCAACAAGCTTGACTCTAGACTGGAAGGGAGAAGGGGTTGGTTTATAATATTCCATGTGAAAGCGACGAAGAAGGTCACAATCATACTTAGACCGGGAAAGAAAAAATTCTTCATTGGTTTGCAAAACTTAGAGGCCAAGGAGATAGTGCAAAAAACCTAAGTCTGTCATTTCAAATTTCCTCTTAAGGCTAGTTTTTACATGGTTTAAAAGTTTTGAGTCACTACTAGTAAGGATAAGGTCATAAACATAAAGGGCAAGGATTATGAGATGGCTTCCTACTTTCTTGGTATAGACATTAGGATCAGAATGGCATCTAGAGAATCCAGTGTCAATAAGAAAGCTATCCATTTTGGTATACCAAGCTCGGGGAGATTTCTTAAGACCATAAAGATATTTCTTAAGGCGACAAACAAGGCTAGAGTCATTCTGGACATAGCTAGGAGGTTGTTCCATGTATATTTATTCTTGCAAATCTCCATGAAAGAAGGTAGATTTAACATCCATCTAATAGACCTCCCATTTATGTGAGGCAGCAAGGGAAAGAACAAGGCAGATGAAATTCATTTTGGCTACAGGGGAAAATGTTTCATTATAGTGAATTCCTTCAACATGGAAAAATCCTTTGGAAACTAACCAAGCCTTGTGTCTTTCAACACTTCCATCTAATGCATACTTAGATCTGTATACCCATTAACATCTGACAAGTTTTCTTCCTTTTGGAAGAGGTACAAGATCCCGAGTATCGTTTTCCATTAAGGAACAATACTCTTCATTTATTGTTGTATCCCAATATGGATGACCTGAAGCTTCTGCAAATGTCTCTGGATCATGAGTCTCTGAAACTTGATCCAAAAGAGAAGAGGCTTGTTGGAACAGTGAATGTGTCTGACATTGATCTAAAGGATCACCAACAAGATCACTAGCTGCTTCTTGTGTTGAACAGACCCATCTAGGAAGCGATGGAGCTGGTACTGGTTTAGGTTCAAAGGACTCATCTGGAGGAAGGTGAGTAGGCAGAGGTGGAATTTCATCCTCACTATCATCACCTGAATAAGAAACCATAATAGGAATAGAAGAAGGCAAAAATGTTGAAGATGGATCGCAGGTTGAAGATGACACAAACATCGAAGATGGCTTGCAGGCCGAAGAAGGAACAATCGTCGAATTAGGCTCGCAGGGCAAGATATTTTCATCAAATTTAACATCTCTTCTAATAGTAATTTCATTACAACGTGGTTGAAGAAGTCTATACCTTTAACATCCTCAAAATAACCAAAAAATATACACTTCTCACTTTTAGGATGCAATGCTTTCCTTTTCTCATCAGGAATGTGAGCCCATGCTATACTTCCAAATACATAGAAGTGACTTACATCTGGTTTAATTTTAGTCCAAGATTCTTCCAGTGTTATATTTTTAAGATCCTTTGTGAGAGTGTGATTTACTATGTAATTTGCACAGTTGATGGCTTCCGCCCAATACTTTAGACTTAATCACTTAGATTGGATCATACAATTAACCATTTCTTTTAATGTTCGTTTCTTTCTCTCAACAACACCATTTTGTTGTGGTGTATATGGAACAATGTGTTGCATTTGGAAGCTCTGTGTAGTGCAATAACTTGTAAAATTATTGTTCACATATTCGCCTCCATTGTCTGTTCTTAACCTTTGAATTTGATGTTCAGTTTGTTTTCTACAAGGGCCTTGTAGGCCAAAAAATTGTAAAAAACTTCTCTCTTAAGTTTTAAGAAGTAAACCAAAGTATGTCTGGAAAAGTTATCAATCAAAGTTAAGAAATAATTGCACCCAAAAAAAGGAGAATAAAGTGGACCACACAAGTCACTGTGAACAAGCTGCAAAGGGCCTGAGGCATGCCAAGAGGCACGTTTGTCAAAAATGTCCTGATGATGTTTTCTAAAAACACAACCGGCAAAAACACCATCTCTGCATGAAAAAATTGGAATACCAGTCACCATCTGTTGATTACATAGTTGCTGCAATGAGAGATAGTTTAGATGACCAAACTGCTCATGCCAAAGTTTTCTCAAGTCATTGCTATGAGAAAAAACAACTAATGGAAAAGATGATGACCCAAAGTTTTCAAACTTGTACAACTTGGTAATATCATCAACAATTCCAGTTGCAAGAAAACTCTTAGGATCTTTTAGATCCTTGATTACAACTTAGTGAGGTTAAAATTCTACGGTTTTACCTTCACCTGAATGAGTGATTTGATATACTAATAGAAGATTACAAGAAAGACTTGGAACACATAATACATCATTGAAATGACCATTATCAACTTGAACTGTTTCAGACCCTACAACACTATCAGATCTATCATCACCAACAAATATTTTCTTGGTGTTACATTCATTTAAGAAGAAAATATGTCTTTATCCTTAGCCATATGATAAGATGCTCCAAAGTCAATAATCCACTCATAAGAAGAAGAAGTAGAAGTTGCATTGAAGGAGAAGCCATAAGCAGAAAGTGCATGCAAATGAGAAGAAGAAGAATAAGTAGAATCAATACTGATGTTGTGCTTCTTCATCGCTGCTTCTAAAGCTACCATATTTTTGAAACATTTGGACTCATCATGACCATCTTTATCACAAAAGTTGTAATGTCTGTCAGCCTTCTTATTTTTAGATTTTTCCCCTTTGTCACCATTAGGAGATGAAGTTGTCTGAGTGGGTTTGGGACCCTTATGTTGCTTGTTTTTGTGGTGAGGATGTTGCTTCTTGGGATTATTGGGTTTATGTTTCTACTGGGCGACTAAGGCTTTGTTGGTTGTACCTGCAGTGCTGATCACTCCAAGTTGTACAAGCTTATCTTGCTCTCCAATCGAAGCATCACAAAAGGAATCAAGAGTGGGTTTTTGATAAGCTTTCCCTAGACACTCTCTCATGGAATAAAAGGTAGATACAAACACAAAATATGCACTACCTAGCTTAGAAAGAATAATATAGATGCAATGCTCTTCCTCCAAATTTATCTCACATTCTTCACATAAAATTTGGAGTGTTTTAAACTTAGATAGATAGTCTTCAATGCTAGAAAAATCATTTGGACTTAAAGTCAGTATTTGATTTTCTAACTAATGTGCTCAAATAATTTTGTGTTTACCAAACATAGATTCAAGTTTTCCCCAAGCTTCATCAAGGTCATCAATTTCTTTAAGGTGGAACCTTAAATCAGGAGAGATGGACATTCCGATTAGTCCATGTGATTTGTCACTCCTATTATCCCATTTGAATTTCTTATCAGCATAAGTGGGTTCTTTTTCCTTTCCCAAAGTAATTCAGTACAAACCTCTACTTCTTAATAAATCCTTCATATGAGATTTCCATTGGAAGTAGTTGGTGCTGGTAAGCAAAATATTACTAGAAGAAGCCATATTAAATATAATATGGATTTAAAAACTGAAACTGATGATCTGGATGGAAATATCTTGAAAAATTAGGTGGTTTAAAAAAAAAAAGACATTGAAAATGGACTTTGGATGTGAAAGTTATGCCCTTTAAAAAAAAAGGCATAAATGGTAACCAAAGGACCACCTAGTGGTGTAAGTTGCTTTATGAAGTGACCCACTTTTATAAAAATAAGTGGGGATCACTTTTACAATGAAGTTACTTTATAAAATAAAGCTGCATGTAAAAGAAATAACTCTAAAATAAAATATTAAAGATACTTATAGTGATTCACTTTTATATTTGAAGTGAAATACACTTTACAATGGAGCATGAACTTTTTCAAAAAAAGTAACAAAAGGAGAGACTTGAACTCAAGACCTTTTACTTAATAAGGAAATTGTTAACCAAGTGGGCTAGCAAAACATATTGTATTGTTTAGCAGGAGGATTGTTGTTGTTGTTGTTGGCTAGCACAAAAAACATATTGTATTGTTTAGCAGGAGGATTGGGGGTGTTGTTGTTGAAGATGACCTTGGAGAGAGTACTCATAAAAAACTCTTTTCACACAAGAAATATTTTTTTCTTCTCGATGACAACAAGGGTTAGATCTCGGTTAGCTTACCTTGAAAATGCACCTTTTCCTATCTGTTTCTGATTTGCTGAGATCACACAGGGAATGAGGCAAAGAGATTACACAGATATAAAAGAGTAGCAACCTAGAAACAAATAACATAAAACCAAAAAATCGAAATAATACTCTGCAAAAATTTAAAAAGGGCGTATTCAGGCTTTATACCTCCAGATCTAGCTGAAATGGCCATATCTTGGGCAAACAAAAACCTTTTCGAGTGAAAAAAAGTATTCCTGACTGAAAGGAGTGCTTTGTATGCAATGGGATAGTCCTCTCAGTTCTCTTAGCCCAAAAATGTACGAAAATGGTAGAAAACAAAGATGAGGCAACTCGACTTCACAATATCCATCTGCAACAGGAGCGAGTCTTCAAACAAGATTTGATACCATGTTCGACAACACATGTATTCTAACATAGGATGAAAACCTTCAATAACCACTCACAAAACCATATCAAAGATCAACACATTGATGTTTTGATGTGGTAAAACCCCTATGGGGAAAAATCCATGGCCCCAACCAACACAACCACTTGGAGCAGTTTATTAATGCAAAATAAAAATATTACAGAGAGATTTTATAAGATATTTTCTCACAATCGATCATCGACAAATGACCCTCCATGCTATTTAAATAGAGATCATGGACCAATTGGGTGTTAAGCCACAGATCAATGGCCATTAAGATCAAGGAGAATATGAACAGTCAGATCACTCTGTGTCGAAAATATATTGTGACCGTCAGATTTCCTAACTACAAATGTGTTAGGGTCCTAACCCGCACATAGGTAGAACAATATATTCAGATGTAGTAAAGGTCAATATTAATAAGGCCTTTCAATAAAATAGAATAAGGTGGATGTAAGAAGACCTAATAGAAGCTTCCGCTTCTAGAAGGATCTTCCTCTAGATGCTTCTTTTTAGTATAAATAGGAGTCGAGGGTATGAGAACCCT
>SNQJ01S0040474.1:67932-98774 GCA_010110895.2 Picea sitchensis | reverse complement strand
AAAAAAAAATTATAAAATATTATTTTCATGCTATATAGTTTTAATTGAAGCTCACTTATTTCTATGATCTTTCTTCGTAGTAACGTAAACATAACTTATTGCCCATGTAAATATAGTTTATTTTTCAATATCTTGCTTTAAAGTTTTAAGTATCATAAAATCTAAATATTATTTTATAAAATATCATTTTTCCTCTATATAATTTTAATTTCAAGCTCACTTATTCATATAATCTTTCTTCATAGTTATGTAAACATAGTTTATTATCCATTTAAACATAGCTTTTATCAATAAAACCAAGAAAAAGTATATGTAAAATTCGTAGGATAAGGAATCATTGCTATTAGCTTTGGAGGTTAAACAAGGTGAGGACTTAGTGACAAAAAGTTAAATTGTAACATTCAAATTATCTCTTATTGACTTTATAAATAACTGTGTCCACAATACACTATTATAGTGTAATATTCCGTTGAGGACGAACATACTAATAGACTTCTATATAGTTTAGCAAAAGCCCGCATGATACATAATTTTATTAACATTCCTATGACAAAAATACATCCATTTTGGCATGTTAAACACGAACATTGACTACACAAATTCATGATTAGATTTGCTTGAGCTATTATCGAAATAAATATGCTTTAAAAATAATATATGGAAATATGGGCGTATTTATTATTAATAATAAATATGCTTGAACAATGTGAAAATTGTCTTGTGGGTACACATATATGTTGGAGGTTCATATGCTGCAACCAGCTCCTTTTAGGCAATAAATAATATTGCAACACAATTTGAAGAACAAATACATAGTGTAAGCTACCAGCACGATGACGTTATTGACTCTAGACAATTTTAATGTAGATACAACTGCTTTACTATATGTTATACATCGTTGAAACATCAACAGTAGCATGAGACACAACAAACCCATTATAAGAAGACAAATTGATTCCAGAAACAACTTGCACGTCATATAGAAATCCAACACCCATGATGAGTCCCCCTTGAATGAATATTTAGAGCAGTCGGGACTTCTTTTATGATGTAATTTATGAAAGAAAAACTTAAAAATATCACTTGCATTGTCAAACCTCTACTATTTTTTCATGTTGGTGATTCTTCTCCACAAAAGAGAGTTGTGCATGTTACCCCCTCAGAATAGGGGTAACTAAGGAGATCATGTCTCGAGGCCCACAGGTAGTATGCATGGAGTGTTGAGAGCCATATTAACTAGCATAGCCCCGCAGGGCCCCTCCTATTCATTGATGCATCGTCATACATCACCAGCAGCAGAGCAGCATCCATCACATCGGCCTAGCCCCAGAAGACAACAGGTCTTGCTTCATGAGGTAATAAGTCTGGTATCATGGTAAGTGTCACTCTATTAATTGAAGCATTTGAATATGTTTCAAAGGATCTTTTCTTAATTACAGAACGTTTGCTTGGAAATTATACTCTTTGCCTTATTTAACCTTGGTGGGTGTCATTTATCCTAGTAAGTTGGTCACCCTCGGGAATAGGGTGCTACTGGGGGGTTCATTGAAAAGTCATCGTCCATTCACGACCATACTTAACACTTTCCATACTTCTTCCATTTCATTTCCTCATCTTTTGGGTCTTCGGGTGCACTGACCCAAGAAGGGATTGTACCTCATGTCATGGGAAGAAGGGGTTGAAGGCCCCAGGGGAAATGTAGTTGGAAAAAGATAAATTCCAATCATTAACCTTCTAGATGCTCACCCAGGGATCCCGAGAGCAATGAAATGCTTCTCGCAAGAAAAATAAGGGACCGGTAAAATAAATAACTAATTAATTGATCATGCCAACCAAGGTAGAGCGTATGTGGGCTATTCATTTCCTTTTAGTGCCCCTTATTGTCTTCAACTTGGGGAAGTGTGACCAAGTGTACCAAGGTAGAGCGTGTGTGGGGTTTGCTTTTATTGCTTAGTTTAGTGCCCCCACATGTCTTCAACTTGGCCACCACTAATAAAATAATGGCAAATGGGCTTGGAAAAATGTTGCATCACAGACGAAGGGCAACACACCCTCTACAAAGGCACCCATAAATGAGACAATACGAACCCTTGTTTGGCATGAACCCCATGCCCAAAAGTTTGACCTCACTCCACCTCATACTCCTACATGACTTAGATAGGTTTCCCTTGGGAAATACCTTTGACTTGGGGATTGATTGGTCCAATAAGATGCCTTGACACCCCTCCCACACCTAAATTTGACAAATTGTATAAGGTCTTTGAGCATTTGTTTAGTTTGAAAGGGGCGTTTGATGCACATGTTTGGGTGGTTCTATTATTAGATGTAGCTTACTTGGCATGATACTTGTGACTTATGGACCCTTGGAGGGTGTATATGTTTTTCTTTGCAAGACCTTGCCTGGTGGACAGGTATTCATGAGGAGATGATTTCGTTCGGACCTTCACGGGGGCTTTGGAGCCTAAGGAGGGATGTAGAGACCCCACGTCTGGGGCAAGCTTGTGGTCACCATTTGCACATTAAAGAAGGAGGTACTTTCCTTTGGAGGCACTCTGACAGGGCTAGAGGAAGAGCTCCCACCTTCTCCCACTTGGACGATGGCCTTTGGAGGCTTGGACGTCACTCTACTAGCCCATGACATCATTCTAGGGCTTGACATTTTGATGGAGGGTGTTTTGACATGATACTTGGCATGTGTGGGCATGATCTATGGCCTTTGGAGGCCAAACGTTGCACTTCTCTTGCTCAACATTTTACTTTGGGAGCCTAATGTCACCCTAGAAGGGCATGATGTCACCCTTTAGGGTTTCATTTTGTGCTAAATGAATTAAGTTTTATGAAAAATGAGTTTTAAGGGTAAATTAAAGGGGTCAACCCCTCTTTTATTTTGGACAAATAATTATTGGCAAGGTCTTGTATAAATAAGGCCTTGAGACATTCATTTTTAACATAACTCTTACTCACAAAAGAAGACAAGTATGAAAGTTTTTCCCTAGTGTCAACATTGGTTGAAATTTACTAGTGCGCACCTCTTGGAGTACATGATTTGGATGTTTCTTGGATATTTTGTGGTGGAAAAGTCTTCAACTAGGGTTTGTGCTTGATTATTCTTGGTGAAGTAAGTAAAAGTTGCAATTTCATTTCATGTTTTGAATGGTTATGGTAAATTTTACTTGTTCATGTTGAAGATTATGATATTTCTTGCTTAAATCCTAGGAGAGGAACGTAAGGTGTTTATGCCTCTCTCTCTAGTTCTTTCCACTTAATGAATTGTCAAGAGGATCTTGTCTAGACTAGGATTCTAAAGCCCTAAAGTGCTAGCACTTTGGCAGTCTTATTCTAGAGGCTTGTTTCAAAATATATTTCAAGACTCTAAGGCGAGAGGAATTCGCTAGGGCCCAAAAGGTGTTTGGTACCAAGTAGAATTCATCTTTGAGACTTGAATGTTTGAGGCCTTAAGGTGCTACACCTCAAGAATTAATCCCTTTGTCCTTAGACAATATTATCATATTATTTCTCCAAGTATTTTTTGTTGTTGTAAATGACTCCATAAGCCCAAAAGGCACTTGTCTACTTGTTATACCTTGTGAAGGAATTTATCAAACAACTCTTATACTCTATTCTCTAAAGCTTCTACAAAATTTTACTAACCCTAGCTTAGCTAAAATCACTAACTAATTTTCTGTTGTAGAAAATCTTTGCTACAACCATCTAATTTGCTTCGTTTTGCTGCATACACTAACTTAATACTAGGCTAACACACTCATAAATTGCTTCGAATAAGTGTTAATTTATCTACTAGATAAATGTTGATTTTTCACTATCTTTTCATGCAATTTTGAGCCATATTTCTTGTGGTTGTTACAAAAATTTATTGTTGTTATAAAGTATTACTTTTCTGAAAATTTTACTTCAGCCATCATATATTCATGTTGTCTATGGTCTATTGAGGCTTTACTATCATTTTGGTACGACGAAATTGCTATATATATGCTATATTGTTCTTGTTCCAAGAAGGTACACAAACTCTCTTCCTTTGCCTCAATTTTACAAACAAACCTTTGACTTGGGTAACCATTGAGAGGGGGGTATATCTCAATGATCCAGATGGATGTCGGTGGCCTCCCACCTATTCCAACTAGCTCACTTTGGCAGTTTTCCAATTTGGCAGTTTTTTCCAACTTGCGGGGTTGTTTTGAGGCCCTAAACAACGTTTTTTTAGGGCTCGCCACAATCAAAATGACCTTTGATATATAGCAACAAAATGTGTAGTCCTTGGATAGACCTTTCCAACGGGCTATCGTGCACCTAAAACGGAGATCGTATGCAAAAGTTACGACCTCGGGAAGTTGATGTACTAACTTACCAAACGGGGCCCATATGACTTTTGGCGCTTCATCTCGTAGGGTTAGGTTTTTTAGATGTCTAAGGTTTTTGACATTGTTGTTTATTGTAAAAAGGCCTTCAGAGCCTCATTGTAATCATCTTCTTGCAAATGAGTGCATCTGTCACATCTCTTCTCAGAGATAAGTCGCCACCATTCTAGCAAGCTTGTTTCTGTTGCATGTTACAGTTTCAGCTTATTTCCTTATTGAATAGAAACTAGTTTTACTGAATATATGTTATTCTATGTTAAGCATCTTTTGATAATAATATGTATTCATTTCGTTCTACAAATATATTCCCGATCAGCCATATCTTTAGCTTTCCCAACCCTTTAGGTTACCGGGGACACCTCCCCTAGGTTGGACCTCATCCATCCCCAGAATGTGGAATTTCCTATTAATGTGACAGTGGTGGGATATCTTGTTGTTATGAAAATTTGATTTACTTGTCGTGGGATTTGGACAAGTAAAAATTGTACGATAACAGTGCCAAGCACAAGAAGTAAGTTGGAAAGAACAGACCTGAATAGAGAATACTTGACCACACTGGTCTTTCCATAGTAAAGTGAAAACACTGTAATGAGCATCTATGTTTCATTCTCACATGTGGAAGACTTGTTAGCGCACTTTTTCACACTCCAATCAAATCTGATATAATGCAAAATCAGCGATGAAAAAGGGGCTAATTTAAAGAGAGAATGCCCTAAATGTCACTGGCAAACCTCCTATTTATTCGGGCTGGTGCATGCTAACCTTAGGGTTGGGGTGTCCCTAAGTACCTCGTTGTTGATTTGGGTCTGATTTTCTGCAAAACAACCACAAAAAACAACAGCCAAACTTTCATTGGACAGCATGTAATACTGCTTAAGACGTTAGAAAAAAGATAGTATAATCACTTGGAAGGATCCGTGCAGTGTTAGCATGAGAAAGATTAATAGAAAGAGGAAAATAAAACCACTTAAAAGATCGAAATTAATCACAATAAATGGCTATGAGCTACTAATCAATGCACAAAGTAAGAACACAATATCGACAAGAAATGAAATCTTGATACAATCACAACACTTCTTTATTAATGGCTCGCCAAAGGGTTGATTGCACCACAGAAGATAAGTTAAGAACCGGTACAATGGTTATCCTTGCACAAAAAACAAGTAGCTAGAAGAAGAGAGGAAGAATAATAGAGAGAGAGAGAGAGTATGTATGTTGTTGCTGCAAAAATCTGACCCTCAACAATGAAGAGACCTCTCCAATAAATAGAGAGTGAGGATGCACTTTGTAATATTCTAGATATAAAAAAGTATGCAGAACATAAATAAATATCTAGAAATGGCAGATGAACAACAATATAACCATAACAACACCACAATAATACCAAAATGATACCAGAATAATACTAGAAAGAGCACTTTGATTACTAAGAGCAATGTTCACTTGCCTTTTCGAGGGGGAAACCTCTAGCATAGCAGAGCTCTATTACAATAATATCCAAGACAAGTTAGCATAACCTCGACTCCTATTTATACTAAATATGTCTATCAAAAGAACCATCTAGAGGAAGATCCTTCTAGAAGCGGAAGCTTCTATTAGGTCTTCTTACATTGGACTTATTCTTCCTTACTGCTAGGCCTTATTAATATCGACCTTTATTACATGGAAATATATTATTCTACCTATGTGAGGGGTTAGGTCCCTAACATGTCCTCCCCCTTGAAAACAGCCTTTTCCTCAAGGCTTGAGATGGGGAAATTGTTGCAGAATGGTAGTTGGTTCCCAAGTGGCATCTACTGGAGTTGTATCTTTCCAATGGACTAACACTTCCTTGATGGTTCGTTGACATAGATGATGCTCACGCTGGTCCAAAACTGCGTGTGGTTGTAGCCAAATGGAGCCTTCTTCATCCAACTCGGGAAGGTTGGTTTGAGTTTGGCACTTAGTTCCAATCACCTTCGTTAAGCAAGAAACATGAAAAACAGGATAGAGCTTAGAATGACTGGGAAAAGCTAACTGATAGGCCACCTGTCCCACACACTTGAGAATGGTACAAGGACCATAAAATTTGGGCACCAATTTCTAACAATGGTCATCCGTGAGGGAATTTTTCTTGTAGGGTTGCAGTCAAAGAAACACCTAATCTCCTTCTGCAAATTGACGTTCAGAGCAACCTTGATCTGCTTTTTGCTTTATGTGATTCTAGGCCATGACCAAATTCTCTTTGTGGGTACAAAGAATAGCCTCTCAAACTATAAGTGTTTGGTCAGCCGCCTGAACCTTCGAGACACCTGGAAAATATGAGAGAACTGAAGGTGGATTTTGTCCATATACCTATTCAAAAGGAGTCATGTGAGTAGTTGTATGGTACGAAGTGTTGTACCACCATTCAGCTAGTGGTAACCATTGATCCCACTGATTTTTCCTTTCCGATGCAAAACACGTCAAATATGTTTCCAAACACTTGTTGACAATTTCAGTTTGACCATCAGTCTGGGGATGATAAGTTGTGCTGAGATGCAATTGGGTGCCTTGTAGCTTGAACAGTTATTGCCAAAAATTGTTGGTGAAATTTGGGTCGTGATCAAAGAAAATAGAATGTGGCATGCCATGAAGCTTGAAGACCCGATCCATGAAAAGTTGAGCGACAGTGGATGTTGTAAATGGGTGTTGAAGAGCACAGAAATGAGCATACTTGGAAAGATGATCAACTACCACCATGATGAATGATTTATTTCCCAATTTAGATAAGCCTACAATAAAATCTATAGAGATATCCCACCAAATAGAAGGTGGAATCGGAAGCGGTTGCAGTGTGCCAGAAGATTTGACTGTTTCGTCCTTGTTGCGTTGACACACATCACATTCAGCCACAAAATTACAAACGTCCTATTTCATACCATCCCAGAAAAAAGAACGTTTGACACTGTCATAGGTTTTGGTAAACCCGGAGTGCCCAACTGTGGGTGTAGAATGAAGCTCAGAAAGTATCGTGGATTTAAGTTTTGATTGTTTACTTAAATACAAATGGCCTTTGTATCAAATATCATCATTGAGCCAAGAGTACCCTGGGGAAACTAGAGAATTGGACTGCAATTGCTGTATCAAATGCAAACTTTTGGGATCGTGTAGCCATTTTTGGCAAACATCTTGGAGCCAATCTGGTACACTGAAGGAGAGAGAAAAAAGGGACCCTTCATCTTCATATTTTCCGGAAAGTGCATCAGCAACCACATTGTCTTTGACCTTCTTATAAATGATCTCATAATCATATCCAAAGAGATTAGTCACCCATTTTTGTTGCTCTTGGGAGGAAAGGTGTTGTTCTAGAAAATACTTGAGGCTTTGATGATTTGTCTTAATTTGGAAGCGTTTCCCCAATAGATAAGGGTGCCAAAGATCCACGGCATGTCAAATAGCCAACATTTCCTTTTCATAAATGGATTTTCCCAAATTGCGCTTGGACGGTTGTTTGTTGGTAAAGGCCAAAGGTCGACCCTCTTACATAAGGACAACACCAATTCCTTTCCCAGAAACATCACATTCCAGGACAAAGGTATTTGTGAAATCAGGAAGGGCCAAGACTGGAGTCGTGCACATGGCCATCTTCAAGGTTTGAAAACCATGAGCAGATGTTGGAGTCCAAGTGAGGGAATTATTTTTAAGGAGTGCAGTGAGAGGTGCCACAATCTTTCCATAATTCTTAACAAACTTGCGATAATAACCTGTTAAACCCAGAAAACCATGCAAGCTTTTGAGAGTCTTTGGGTGAGGCCAATCTTGCATAGCTTCAATCATTTTAGGATCCACCCTGATGTCAGTCTTGCCAACAATATGACCCAAGTACTCGACTTCCGAGGCACCAAAATCACATTTAGATTGTTTGAGGAAAAGTTCGTGTTGAAAGAGCAGATGGAGAACTCGATCCACATGAGCAAGATGGGATGTCCAGGTTTTACTATAGATGAGGATATCATCAAAGAAAACTAAGACAAAATGTGGATAAAAGGACGAAAGACATGATTCATGAGGCTTTGGAAAGTGGAGGGAGCATTACACAAGCCAAAGGGCATGACCAAAAACTCATAATGGCCCTCATGAGCTCTAAATGCAGTCTTAGGAATGTCTTCCTCTTTCATACGGATCTGGTGGTATCCGGAACGAAGATCAAGTTTAGTAAAGAACTGGGCGCCACTCAATTCATCCAAGAGGTCATCAATAACAGGAATGGGAAATTTGTCTTTAATGGTGAGTTTGTTGAGGGCGCGGAAGTTAGGACACATGCACTAATAACCTTCTTTCTTAAGGACTATGACCACAGGTGAAGAGTAGGGGCTCGTACTAGGGAAGATAACATCTGCGTTGAGCAGGTCTTGAACAATTTTCTCAATTTCATTTTTTGGGGAAAAGGGGTGATGATAGGGATGGATATTGGGAGGAAGGCTTCCTAGGACAAGGGGAATGGAATGATCATGAACACCACGGGAAGGAGGAAGTCCCCGGGGAGTGGAAAAAACCACTTGATGTTTAGAGGGGATGGATTGGAGGTCCTGCGGCACATAAGGTGTCTCAGTTGCTTGTATGGCATGGAGTTGGGCAATAATGCCAGAATGACCCTTTTTGAGAAGATTTTCCATGTGATGGGAACTAATGATCTCGGGGGAACCGACAATGATTCCTTGGAACTTATATTGTTGGCCCTCCTAGTCGAATTTCATGGTTAATTCCTTAAAATCCATGAGAATGGGACCCAAATTCCTTATCCATTCTACACCCAACACAATGTCACAACGGCCCATGTTGATAGCAAACATATGATATTTCAGGTGGTATTCACCAATTTCTAGATACACATTTTCACAATGCCCTCCACATTTCATGCACCTGCCATTGGCAATCATGATTTGAAAATTATTGATTGCACGGATATAGCAATTAGTTTCTTAGGAAATGAGGCAATGAATAAAATTATGGGTGCTTCCACTATCAACAAGAATGATGGCCTTCCTATGCTTGATGTAACCAATTAGCTTGAGGGTTTGGGGAGCAAAGAAGCCAGTGAGAGCATTTAGGGAAATGACTGGTTCTACTTCGAGAGGGTCTGATGGAGGGGTTATGTCAGTGGGTTCAGGTGACCCTGACACAAGGGGAGCCTCAACATCCTCTTCTAAAACATCCTCCGAGATTTCCATAAAAATATTTTGTTCCTTACACTTGTGTCTCAGAAAATATTTATCATCACAACTATAAAAAAGGCCTTTGAGTTGGCATTTATCCATTTCAGCCCTGATCAATTTATGGATATTTAGTGGAGTAGAAGGAGGAGTGGGAGTTATTGGTTTAATGCGAGGAATAAAGGAGGGTTTTTGGTTTTGAGAAGAGATTACATGTTGTGCTTCCTTATCTCTTTTAGTAGCGTCCACCCAAATCTGAGGCTGAGACATGAGGACATGAGCATGAATCTCATCCTTGAGGCCACTGATAAAACATTCTCGGAAAAAATCATCAGACATGCCCTCTGTACGAAAAGCCAGAGGCTCAAAAGCAGCTATAAAGTCTTCCATTGTTCCAGATTGTTTCAACTTTGTCAAACGGCCTAAATGGTTGGTGTCAGAGTCAAAGCATTCATAAAGATCTCCCACAAAGTGTGTCCAAGACACATACCCTTGGCGGGCATTTTTTCTCCATTTCCACCATTGCCAACGTTCTTGATCTAGATGGAGAACACCATATCGGAGTTTGGCCAACTCATCTGTAATGCCATACAAAGAGAAATAATGTTCCATTTGAGTTACCCATCCAGTGGGATCTGATCCATCAAATTTGGTCACATCCACACGCGGAAGGCGTAGGTCACGCTGAAAGTGATGGGGATGAAAATTATGGGAATGAGAGGAAGTTTCACCTTTGGTGTGCAAAGGTGGGTCAGATAAGGGAATATCTGTAGGGATATACAGCTTGGAGCAGATCATCGTAGTGATAGATTCAAGCTGGGTAGTAATGTCATGTATGAGCTCTTGTTTGAGTTCCTTGATTGAGGTGGCGATGGAGGAATGCATCTTTTGATTGATGGTGGAAATATTAGCACTGATCTGTCACACTACTTGTTGGGTTTCTGTGAAATCAGAGTGCAAGGTAGTGAAGCTAGCTTCCAAGTCTTGGCTATAGGTATGGGCCATGATGACGAGGGAACATGAAAAGGAGCAGGTGGGACCACACAGAAAATGGGTTATGGGTGAAGTGTATCACAATGATCAGGGTGACGAGTTGAATTCAATGGGGTAAAGCCCAAATAAGAGTGTTCGAAGGAGGTCGGGTCCATAAGAAAAAAAATTGTTGAAACATGATAGGTATGACTGTGATAAGGGTGAAGAGAGAAATCCAATGGAATAGGTCTAAAATAATGGTTCCAATAGGATCCAGACACAGTTGCACCACAATAGATCTTTTCTGTTATGTTTTTGTTTTTGTCCCAAGGGTTAGGTATTCAATGGTTCTACAGACAAGGGTTTTCCCTATGATATAGCTCTCTGATATACATGCAGGTTCCAACAGTAGTACTCGACCCAATATCTCAGGGCACCAACTAAGGAGGCTACACTGTGCCCTTAGTCGTACTACCCGACTACCCAGGTACTAGAGAGTATCTCCCCGAGTGTTGTTCTCGGTGGCACTATAGCAGTCAGGTAGTTGATCGATTTATCTATGGAGGGCTTCAGGAGATCTAGGTCGATCTGCATACATGTGTTGTCTGATGCGCTACCACTCGAAGGGGTACCAACAAGGGTTACAAGGGTGGCCAACATATGTGTGCTTAAGTACCACTTGTATTTCATGCGTGTGTGAATCCCTGAACATGGGTTTATGTGCGTAATGGTATATCTTTGTAGCTTAAAGATGTCGGAATACATCTCTACCCTAAAAAAAATTAACCCACAATTTTCTTCCGAGGAAGGTGCTTTGATACCACTTGTAATATTCCAGATATAAAAAAGTATGCAAAACAGAAATAAATAGCTAGAAATGGCAGATGAACAACAATATAACCAAAACAGTACCACAATAATACCAAAATGATACCAGAATAATAACAGAAAGAGCACTTTGATTACTGAGAGCAATGTTCACTTGCCTCTTCGAGGGGGCAACCTCCAGCAGAGCAGAGCTCTATTACAATAATATCCAAGACAAAAGTTCTCATACCCTCGACTCTTATTTATACTAAATATGTCTATCAAAAGAACCATCTAGAGGAAGATCCTTCTAGAAGCGGAAGCTTCTATTAGGTCTTCTTACATTGGACTTATTCTTCCTTATTCCTAGGCCTTATTAATATTGACCTTTATTACATGGAAATATATTATTCTACCTACGTGAGTGTTGAGGAAAAGATATGAAATGATCTTACTCAAGCATTTTCAGATCTTACTTGGTTAAGGAAAGATAGACGGGAATATCACCCTATGTTTATAGCCTCAAAATTTGTTTCCTAATCCATAAGTATTAGTTACAAGGGCTTAGGCTGATTTTTTATAATAAAAGAGTGTTGTAAAATTCAATATCTTTATATGATTTTCTGAATATAACAGATGCAAATTAAATGTGGAGACAAAAGAAAAAATACCATGTCAATATTTAACACAGATGAGATAGAATAGCAATCGTTTATTTCATTCCAAGAAATCAAAAGAATCATTCTCTTTACAAAAATCCCTGAGGGAGCTTGGACCAAAGTCAAACTTAGATGTCCCCGATGAAAACCATACAAAAGGACTTCTGACAGAAAGTAAAAAACAGAACTTTAAAAGCAGGATCAGCTTGTCACAGATTGTTTCTCACTCGAATCTTCACAATATCATTTATCAACCATGAAATTTAATTCATAAACAGACAAGTCTACACAGACTATCAAAGATAGATCAACACCTCTGAAAAACAAGTGTCTAAATAATGTAATTCAGCCTTGAATCTTGTTATCTACAATAGGACCCTGCTATCATAAAAGAGAATTAGGATTTCAATGAATTAAAGAATGAATGAAAACTGAACTATATCAATTAAACTCAAGAGCAGGCCTTAGAATGATTTCTCCTTCTATTCTCCCCTTGTTCTTCCTTCTCTTTTTTCCTTTAAGCAATCAAAACTAGTTGAACTAGTTAAACTACCTCTTTTAGTTAAGTTAACTAAAACTCAACTAACTTTTAGTTTAGGGGAAGAATTAATATAATAATAATAAGGGTCTTTAATAAATAATAACTAGTAGGTGGGACCCCTTGTGACTTCCTTTAGTTCCTTAACAAAAATAAACACAACTAGTCAATCAATCAAAACACATCCCTCCTTGTGGCTCCCATCATCATTCTCATAATTTGAAAATTAATATCAATGATATTTTGAACTATATCCAAAAATATAATATTCAAAATATCCAAAATATTATGTTGTCCAAAAACTTTAGTAGTCAATTGTTCTCAACAATCAATAAATAAATATACTCAAAAACCATATTTGCCACTTTGGGAGGCAATTTTCCCTTTGTTGTTGTTGTCTCCCTTTGATTTCTCTGAATTAGCCTTAGGTTGTGTGGAGCCTTTAGGCTTGATCTCACTGATAACATGAGAGCAGTCATCTCTCAAGTACATGCGGGATGAAACGGATTTGGCGGAATCACTTGAGGGAGAGGAGGGGGTAGCAACAAATTTTCCTTTATCATGTGCATGGTGGGATTCGGTTTTGAGTCTCTTTCTTGTGTGGGAAGATTGTATAGGTGAGTGTTCATGGGCGACTTGGACAATTGGGTTAACCAGTGGAGGAGGAGCAGGTAGAGACAAATTGGTCTAGCCATGATGTTGGGAGACTGCTAGGTGGACAATCTCTTTCCATCTGTCATTTTCAAGGACTTCAAGTTGTAATGAGACATGAGGGGGAACTGGGATACCAGGGACTTGCTAGGGTTGGAAGGTAGGCCTTTCTGGCCTATGTTGGACTACCCCTTGTCCAATCCAGTTGAAAAATCCAGCTTGGAAGAGCTAGTTTAACTCTTTTGGATCTGCATCAAAATGTATCGAAAATCTTGGCCTTCTAGGGCCTTTGTTCCAATTTCCTCTTCCCCTGTTATTTCAGCCATGGCTTCCTCTGCTGAAGAAGATCATTCCTGTATGAAGCATTTATTATCAACTAGCTTCTTAAACAAACCATACATGACATCTCTTTAAATATGAAACAAAGTTTGGCTCAGCAACACATCAGACTCATGCAATCCAATCCATAAAAATCGTTTAATACTTGTCAATGAGAAGGGGGTGAATAAGGGTTCTGGGATATCTGAGGGGTTGTATTGAGAAAAAAGTGATAAAATAAAAGGGAGTAGATAATGATTACTACTCAACAAATCATCAAACAATCAACTGTATTGTAATAATAAAACATATCAACTGTAACCCATCTCTATGTCATCCTTCAATTGCTATAATACAGAGTTTTCATTTAATTATAATTTAATTTTAAGAACACTTCGTGCAAAGTGAATCTGGGAATGTGAGGGGATTCGTAATGTGTGAAAAAGTGAGAGAATAGCGGGGAAGTTAACAGATATTGTTCATAAAACAAATTAATCAATAATCATATCTCTGTACTAAAATTAATCCAAAAATACCAACACTACACCAACAATTATTGTGTATCAAATTGTTCGATGTTCCAACATTTAAATTTCCTAGAATTTCTCAATTCATAACAGTCTGTGCAATCATACTCATAATCAAAACAAACTTTCCATTTCAATAGTCTTGTTGGTTGTTTATTTCTTTGTCTTCCTTTAAAAAAAAACAACAGCAATATGTTCGACCTCTATATCATAATGCATCACTAAAATAATCAACATCCACTATCTACCAATTTACAATCGGGCCCAATTAAAATATACACATGTCCTTTTTCAAATACGAGCAGACTTCCAAAATATGCCCGATTACACACAGTCTTCACCATATCAATCAACAAGGTGTAGCAACGAAACCACAGTCAACATAAAACCTGAGCCTTATCACTGTTAATATAACCATTGATAATCTGCATGATGATCCAACAATATATATGAGGCGAACATAGCCAATTACACACATGCACCATTTTCACAATTAGCCACAACCCTAATTGGGCCTAGAAAAACACACAGTGTTTCCAATTTCAATCAAGACCATGCTAGTAAAAACACCATAATGAAAGGAGACAGTTTCTGACTGTATATAATTGCTTGTTCACATTGTAACTGTTCAACCAATTTAATCATAGAAAGACGAGATAGGGACTCGACAAAAAACCTCCATAACCATTCCACTGATAAACTCATATTTGACAACCAAGAATATGCCCGAAGGGAGAAGGGATAGCTGGAGATTAAAATCGGGCTCTGTCAAAACAAATGCAGGGAGACAATCAAGAGCATGCTCCTCTTTTAACAATAGCACAGAGAACTAGAGGTCTTTAGAGACTTATCAACCACAAGTAAAATACCTTTCAATATAGACACAGCAGTAAGCCACAGAGTCTTCTTATTACTCCCAGTCTGGGCAATGGAACCAACAGTTAGCCACCGAGGAAAGAAACTACGGGGAGGGTAGAAAAAGCCAGTGTACATAATGCGTTTCACACTTGCGGAGTAGAGGCGAAGTTAACTGAAAAGTGACAGTTATTCAAAGATCGCAAAGAGATATAACCTCTCTATCCATTTTCTTAAGAGTCGAGCAACCAGTGAGCAATACCAACGAGGACGCATAACGTCGAGGTATAACTTATATCACCCCACAACCATACAGTACAAATTAATGTTATGGCCGCCCGAAGACTGGATCTTGGGATACTTTGGTGAAAGGACAATAAGAATGAGCACATGACCATGACTCTGGGTTTGAAGAAATTACACAACAACCAAATGGCACCCAAAAGTGAATGGATAAGGGTTACAATTATAACCATGAGGGAACAAAAGACAGTAATACATAGAACAAAACCTTCTGTTACACCCCAAAATTACTCACTTCGATAGTGTCGCAAGTGTCATCATTACAAGTGTTGTAAGTGTCGCATCTTGTCTGCAAGTGTCACATCTTAACCACAAGTGTTGCAAGTGTCACAAACATCATACTGCCATCTTTCCTATGTTGTACCTCTAACGACATCATAAAAACACTTAAGATACCTCAAAGACTAGTTTTGAAGAAGAGAAATTAGTTGACAAGGAGTACAAGCCTTTTTCCACTGAAAGAACCACTCAAAAATGGATTTTGGAGAGGAGCGCTCCCCTATACATTGTCAAGGAGTGTTGGTGCTCCCCCTTTGGGGGAGCGTTATAGCTCTCTGGTGCCCCTTTTGGGGGAGCGCTACCCTTCCTAAGCGAATTTTGGTATGTTGAGATAAAACAGGGAAGAATCCCCTCAATCTCTAAAGGTGGTTGGATTCAAATCAAAGGTCTAGGCATGATCTTAGAGAAGATCCCCAACTGAAGGAGAGGAATCCTCAACTTATCCCAAATATATCTCAAGTGGTTAAGCCTCTCCAAGGTTATATAAGGAGGCCTTCTCATGGTGAAAGGTACATGATAGAGATACAAATTTGAGATACCAAACTTATAATCTCATAATTGGTATTGACAGGGAATGGAGATTGAGAATTGCATTGAACTTATGATCTCATGAGTGAGATGCAATCAAAGCAATCAGTGTAGATTAATTGAGCAAAGGGTTTGGACAAGGAGAACTGGATGATGTTGTTGCACCTCCATCAAAGGATTGTAAGCACTTTTTACTTATTCTCATTAATAATCAATGCTTGGCCTGTTTCTTTCAAATTTATGTTTTTTCCACATGAATTTGTCTTCAATAGATAGATCTATATTTGAGCTAATATTAGTAGAATAGGAAGTCCATTGTATCTCTATTTGTCCTACAGGACCTGTCAGGGAGTTCAGGATCGAAGCTCAGCCAGAACTTTGCAAGGACAAACGTCGTTCACAAGGTACATATATTTCTTCTTCTCCTTTGTATATTAGATTGATTAGATCTAAAAGGATGTCAGTGTCCATGTGAAGCACTCTTTTGTCTTGGCCTTAGAAGTCTAGAGACCAAGAGGGAATCCGCTTGTCCGTAGGAGGATTCACCTACAACAGAAATTGGTGAATCCATTGGGGATTTTTGTTTCCTTTCCCAGATCTTGTTTTAGCCCTTTGCACACTCACTTGACCTTCTCCATATTGTCATTTTTTATTCTTAGATTTGTTTGATTGCCTATTTATTTCATCATGATCACCTTGATTGACTGAATTTGCTTTGAATTTTGTTTTTTTTGAGTGATTTTCTGAGTTTTTGGAGTAGAGCGCTCCCCCTCTGTTGTTGTCCGAGCACTAGCACTCCCCTTTATCCTTACACAAAGCGCTAGAATGCTCTGGTGCCCCTTACACCAGAGCACTATCCCTTTTTGTGAGAAATTCTCAAGAATTTTCATTTTCTGAAGCTATTTCTTGGTTTTGGCATTGGCTCAGGGATCTCATACTTTCAGTCCATCTTCATATTGGATTTCAAAACCCTGTTTTCTAAGGATTGATCTCATCTTTTGTTTGGAATTTTGATGTTTTTTTTCCTTACCTTCAAGTCATTCTTTGTCTTTGACGATTTAGAGTCGATTTGTCGTTTTCTTCTCATTTATCTAACTGAGTGAAAACTTTTGTAAGGAGATTCAAAGGTCTTTTTAACTTTTCCTTTTGATCTTTGAGGTCATTTTCCCAAGAAATTGGTTTTGAGTGGTTTCTCTTTCTCCCTATCATCTCTTGCATTCTTATTATCTTTTCATATTCTTCCTCGAATGTTTGCATTTGAAGTAGCAGAATTGTGTGTCTTTTTGGGAATTTTAGGACATTGTGCATATGAAATGATGAAAGTTTTCTCTTTCTCGTAGCATAGGTTTCATCGAAATGAAAAGATTGCATCTTCATCTTTTTGAATAACTTTTGAGTTGGTCAAAACACCATATTATCCACACCATTTTCCTTGTGAGTAATAACAACCTTAAAAATCAAACACTAAACTAAAAATTGATTAGACATTTTTATATTTTCTGGTAGCAAACCTACACTAGATTAGTTGTAGGGATTTGGAATAGGTGTGAAAGATAACTTTCCAAAGCTGCAAAAAAACATAGGATCTTGTGTTAGGGAGCAGTGAAATCTGCTTACTACATTTTGTCCTGGGAAGCCCTTCTCACACAAAGGTCAATCACAAGGTCGTATTGAGACTAGCAGAGTTACTCACCCTGCTTTGTTGGTCTTGGTGTAGAGATTGTGCATATTCTAGGGGTCTCTTGAAGGTATACCCACAATGATCAATGGAAGCCTTTCAAGTTTATTTCAGGCTAGATACCCTTCCCTTGCACGTGGATCGAACTGTCGACCGTTTCCCCAGGCATCATTGTTGTAGTTGGTAACCTTAGTGGCCTATCTCTTTAGGGTCTTTACGCAAGGTAACTATGGAGGGGAAAGTCTTCACAGTACCTGGAATCGACATTGGCCAGACTCACTCGGGCTCCTTGGAGGTATAACCACAATTATGTGTGGGAGCTTGCACCAGGGTGTAAGTCTGTTAAGCAGGTCGTCAACGTAACTTTTCCCGCGACGTTGGATTTCATCACCAACTAGTGTGCTCATTGTGAAAAGGTTTTGTTTTCTTTCTTGCCTACTAGATTTTTAGAGTGTGTTGTTTGTTCTGCCTAGCAGAATCTAGGTTGGAGATTTATTTTTATGGCATTAGTTCTTGGGATGACCAATGAAGGAACCCCTTTGCCAGGGGAAACCTTTGTTTTTCCTTCTTATGGAAACCTTGGTCCTCCTTACATCTCTAGTTTAAGCCTTTTAGGTCTCACAATTGGGTTACTGGTATGGTTTTTTTCCACTCCGGTGATCTCAAATGCAAGTGATTCATATGTAAGCACACCGACCACACATCAACCTCATGTCAACCTTTCTCATTCTTTGTCAATCAGGTCTCCTTCCATTTCTCCTTCTTCACCTAGTGAAAGCTCTGAAGCAAGTAACCAGGTTAATAAGAAGAAGAAGAAACGGAAAGAAAAGAAGAAGAACCAGAAGGGAACCAAGCCTCCAACTACATCAAATGTTCGATCCGAGCAACCAGCTACTGTTAATATTACTGGGAGTGTTGGTGAGGTCAATAAGTTTAAAACAAAGAATTTGAAACCCAAATTCCCTTGCACTCTTTGTAAGGGAGACCATTTTCTTAGGGATTGCCCAGGTATTCCCAAAGTCTTAGAATTTTGGTCCTCCACTTCATCGGCCCCTGTTGGTCATGCCAGTGATACTCCGTCAACTAGTGACGTTAAGGTTGGTAAGAAGAAGACAATTGTCAAATTCCCTTGCATGTTATGTGAAGGTGATCATTACTCTCACCTTTGTCATCGTATGGATGACACTTCTTCTCTTTTGNTTGGTCATGCCAGTGATACTCCGTCAACTAGTGACGTTAAGGTTGGTAAGAAGAAGACAATTGTCAAATTCCCTTGCATGTTATGTGAAGGTGATCATTACTCTCACCTTTGTCATCGTATGGATGACACTTCTTCTCTTTTGAAAAACTTCAACTTCCAAAAGGTTGTCATAATATCTCCCCCAACCCATCGTTAGTTAATGGATTGGTCAATCCAGTTCCATATCCATTCAGTCTGGTTGATCAGGTGGTCAATCCAGTTTCCTCCTCGATTGAACCACAAACCCAAGTAGTTGACCTAGTTCTGTCATCGATCAGCCCCACTCTTCATCAAAAGAGTGAAACCAAAGTGGTCAATCTGATCCCACCATCAGTCAATCCCACTCCTCCATTGAGGAGTGCCAAAGTGGTTTCTCTGGTTACTTCATTGGTCAATCCCTTTCTTCCTCTGAAGAGTGCCAACATGGTCGATCCAATCCCATCATCGGTCAATCCTACTCTCCCTATAAAGAGTAAACCCGATACTGCCCATGTTTTTTATAGAGAGTCTATCGTACTGGGGAGCATTCCTCTTTCTCCCATGGAACCTCCTCCAAGTAATGAGGCCATCCTCTTTTATTGGGGTGCGCTAACTAGACCTCATCTTCCCTCTCACATTTTGTTTCAGATTACAGTACAGGTTTTCGGTCGGGATGTTCCTCAAACACTGATAGATGATGGTGTGTTTGTTAGTATTTTATCCTATGTTGCTTGGCACAGTTTGGGTTGTCCTCAGCTTGCGCCAATTACATAGAATTTGTTGGATTTTAATAGAGGAACCAGTCAACCTTTAGGGATCCTTCCTCAGTTTCCTGTAACTTTGGGAGGGAAAATTGTCTTTATTGATGTCATGGTAGTCTGAGACCCCTTGGATTTCACTTTACTCCTTGGGCGGGATTATGTCTATGCCATGAAAGCTATTGTGTCCACTCTTTTTCCTGTGATATCTTTCCTTCACAATGGAAGGATTGTGACTATTGATCAACTTTCATTCATCGATCCTGACTAGATTACCTCCCTAAATGGTTCTTATATGCAGATAGTATCGCCCTCACCACATGTTAATTATGTGGTGTTGTCTCCCATGACTTCAACTTCCGATGACTTAGATCCAGTAATTGACATGGTGATCTCTTCGGTAGGATTATTGGAGCCTGATCTCCTTACCCCTGTCGTGGCCCTCGACATGTGTTCCTTCCAAAGCACTGTTCTTCTATCCAGTGAAGATCTCTTCGAAGCCATGACCGAGTTTTGTCCCTTGACATGGTATCCTTTCAGAGAATTATCCTCTTGGAAGCCATGATCAAGAAGAGTCTACGAGCATAATTTTGCTTCTCTGTGGCAAGCTCTTTAAAAAATGAAATATATGCTACGAGCATAATTTCACTTCTCTGTGGCAAGCTTGTTAAAAAATGAAATAGATGCTACAAGCATAAATTTTCTTCTCTGTGGAAAGCTCGTTAAAAAATGAAATAGATGCTACGAGCATAGTTTTTCTTCTCTGTGGCAAGCTCGTTAAAAAATGAAATAGAAATCTGGGGATTGAACCTAGAGCCCTGAGCATAGTTCTTTTCCTGTGTCAAGCTAGTTAAAAAATGAAACAGTCACCTCTTTTGAACTTTCTTTTCATCCACCCTTCTCCTTTTTCTCATATAGTAGAGAAATTGGTGACAACCTCAAAGTCGGTGAATGAATTGAATCTTGGAGGGCATGTCTCCAGCCTTTGATGATCATTCTAGAGTTAAGCCACTAGCTTTCAAGCTGGGGGCATACCGAGCTTAGTCTTTGTTCTTTCTCGTGCTCGTAAATACATGAGAATGCATTCGGGTAAACTTTTATCTCTTTTTCGGACCTATATGGATAAACGAAAAAGGAACCCCCTGGAGTCGTCTTTAATCTCTTTTCAGACTCTCTAAATGTGAAAATATTTCCGAGTGATCTTGCTTCCTTTCCCACTCGTTAAAAGGTTTGAAAGGGCGTCTTTCGAGTGATTATTTATCTCTTTTTCAGCCTCGTAAGACTAACATTACGAAAAAGGACAACATTGGAGTCATCTTTAAGTTGTTTTCAGACTCTCTAAATATGAAAAATTACCGAGTTTAGCATCTCTGAACTCGTTAAACAATCATACATTGAAGGACCCATACGGGACCGAACCCTTACTTCTTCTGGTTTGTTAAAAAGGAAGAGGAACTTGCTGAAGGTGAGTTATATCGAGCATGTGTTACCCTCCTTGAGCTCGTTAAATCAAAAAGAGGTACTCATTTATTTGGATGGGGGGGGAATTGAAAGAAGTAAGCCAAGTAGTTTTTGAGAACACTACTAGTAACTCTTACGATCGCCCTTGAACACGGCATTTTATATTTGCATGCATTTCAATTCACTGAACCTCTGCACTAAACCAATCCTCTGAGTTTCTTTACTCCTTTGGGTCACCTGAAGAAAGTCACAGTATCCACTGCATCATCGTGTTTTGGTCCATGTCACATTTTTGTTGTTGTGCCTCAGTGTTCAAGGGAAGTATCTTCCTCAAGATTCAACCATCACAAATCCCTGTTTTAATACCTGTGTCAGTCAATGTTCTTTTGATCCACCAACAACATCTCTGTGTTTGTTTTGTGTTGTTAATGGGGGATACATCAAGGCCCTCCTTCGACGAGTTTGTTCCTGTCGACTTCACCACATTATCCAGGAACTAGACTTAGAAACTAGTTAGTACCTTGGGACCTGCATGCCTCAATGGCAGGCTTCCTCGTGTCTAATAGTGGGTTTACATCATTTACCTCTAATTGGATGATTCCATAGATGTTCGACTTCATCTCATCCATTCGCATTTATCAAAATGTACTAGAGTACCTTGGGAATCATTGACATCAATGGTGATCTCCTTCACACTTGTTAACGGTTTACCTCATTGACCGGTAATCAATTGGTTTATGCCATGTTCGACGTCAAGACATATATTCACATGGTTAGATTCGTACTACATCGGGATTGGTAAGAAGACCCACGGTTGAGTCATCACTTTGATATATACTTCGCCCAGGTTGAGACGGAGTTTTTTTAACTATGACACATATACTGTTATATAGATCCACTTTGTATTGGTTGTGGCTATGTCTTGTCATCTAGTAGATACACTATGTATTCTTCGTGGCTATGATCAGGTCATGTCATGGGAATATAGATCCACATTGTATCATTGGTATATATACCCTTTTTATCAATATAATTATGGATCCGCAGTGTATTTTATGGCAGTCATACCTAAAAAGCCTTTATCACCCAAGCATAGGTATGCCTGCCTTGGGTTTGAAACACATCATAATATTTGTTTAATGGTTGTGTGCAGCTTCTACCAGGTTCTTCGTGTCCATACCCTTGCTCAAAAAAAGTCTACAAAGTACTTAAGTCATCATAGTCTTCTAACTTCATACTTTCAGGGGCAATCTGTTACACCTCAAAATTACTCACTTTGATAGTGTCGCAAATGTCGTCATTACAAGTGTTGTAAGTGTCGCATATTGTCCACAAGTGTCGCATCTTAATCACAAGTGTTTAAAGTGTCACAAACATCATACTACCATATTTCCTATGTCGTACCTCTAAAGACATCATAAAGACACTTAAGACACCTCAAAGACTAGTTTTGAAGAAGAGAAATTAGTTGAAAGGGAGTACAATCTTTTTGCCACTGAAAGAACCACTCAAAAATGGATTTTGGAGAGGAGCGCTCCCCTATACATTATAAGGGAGCACTGGCACTCCTTTGGGGGAGCGTTATAGCGCTATGTTGCCCCTTTTGAGGGAGCGCTACCCTTCCTGAGCGAATTTTGGTTTGTTGAGATAAAACAGGGAAGAATCCCCTCAATCTCTGAAGGTGGTTGGATTCGAATCAAAGGTCTAGGCATGATCTTAGGGAAGGTTCTCAACTGAAGGAGAGGAATCCTCAACTTATCCCAAACATCTCTCAAGTGGTTGAGCCTCTCCAAGGTTATATACGGAGGCCTTCTCATGGTGAAAGGTACATGATAGAGATACAGATTTGAGATAGCAAACTTATGATCTCATAAGTGGTATTGACATGGAATGGAGATTGAGAATTGCATGCAACTTATGAACTCATGAGTGAGATGCCATCAAAGCAATTAGTGTAGATTACTTGAGAAAAGGGGTTGGACAAGGAGAATGGGATGAAGTTGTTGCATCTCCATCAAAGGATTGTAAGCACTTTTTACTTGTTCTCATTAATAATCAATGTTTGGCCTGTTTCTTTCAAATTTATGTTTTTTCCACGTGAATTTGTCTTCAGTAGATAGATCTATATTTGAGCTAATCTCAGTAGAATAGTAAGTCCATTGTATCTTTGTTTGTCCTACAGGACCTATCAGGGAGTTCAAGATCGAAGCTCAGCCAGGACTTTGCAAGGACAAACGTCGTTCACAAGGTACATATATTTCTTCTTCTCCTCCGTATATTAGGTTGATTAGATCTAAAAGGATGTCAGTGTCCATGTTAAGCACTCTTTTGTCTTGGCCTTAGAAGTCTAGATACCAAGAGGGAATCTGCTTGTCCACAGGAGGATTCACCTACAACAGAAATTGGTGACTCCACTGGGGATTTTTGTTTCCTTTCCCAGATCTTGTTTTATCCCTTTGCACACTCACTTGAACTTCTCCATATTGTCATTTTTTATTCTTAGATTTGTTTGATTTCCTCTTTATTTCATCATGATCACCTTGATTGACTGAATTTGCTTGGAATTTTGTTTTTTTTTAGTGATTTTCTAAGTTTTTGGAGCAGAGCACTCCCCCTCTGTTGATGCTAGAGCACTATCACTCCCCTTTAGCCTTACACAGAGTGTTAGAATTCTCTGGTGCCCCTTACAACAGAGCACTATCCCTTTTTGTGAGAAATTCTCAAGAATTTTCATCTTCCGAAGCTATTTCTTGGTTTTGGCATTGACTCAGGGATCTCATACTTTCAGTCCATCTTGGTATTGGATTTCAACACCCTGTTTTATAATGATTGATCTCATCTTTTTTTTGGAATTTTGATGTTTTTTTTCCTTACCTTCAAATTATTCTTTGTCTTTGACGATTTAGAGTCGATTTATCGATTTCTTCTCATTTATCTGACTGCGTGAAAACTTTTGTAAGGAGATTCAAAGGTCTTTTGCACTTTTCCTTTTGATCTTTGAGGTCATTTTCCCAAGCAATTGGTTTTGAGTGGTTTCTCTTTTTCCCTATCATCTCTTGGATTCTTATTCGCTTTTTATTGTCTTCCTTGAATGTTTACATTTGAAGTAGCAGAATTGCGTGTCTTTTTGGGAATTTTAGGACATTGTGCATCTGAAATGATGAAATTTTTCTCCTTCTCGTAGCATAGGTTTCATCGAAATGAAAATATTGCATCTTCATCTCTTTGCATAAATTTCGAGTCGGTCAAAACACCATATTGTCCACGCCATTTTCCTTGTGAGTAACAACAACCTTAAAAATCAAACGCTAAACTAAAAATTGATTAGACATTTTTATATTTTCTGGTAGCAAACCTACATTAGATTAGTTGTAGAGCTTTGGAATAGGTGTGAAACATAATTTTCCAAAGCTGCAAACAAACATAGGATCTTTTTTTAGGGAGTGGTGAAATCCACTTTTTACATTTTGTCCTAGGAAGCCCTTCTCACACAAGGGTCAATCACGGGGTCCCATTGAGACTAGCAGAGTTACTCACCCTGCTTTGTTGGTCTTGGTGTAGAGATTGCATGTATTATGGGGGTCTCTTGAAGGTATACCCACAATGATCAGTTGAAGACTTCCAAGTTTATTTTGGGTTAGATACCCTTCTCTTGCACATGAAGTGGATTGTCGACCATTTCCCCAAGAATCACTGTTGTAGTTGGTAACTTTAGTGGCCTATCTCTTTAGGGTATTTAAACAAGGTGACTGTGGAGGGGAAAGTCTTCACAGTACCTGGAATCGATGTTGCCCAAACTCACTTGGGCTCCTAGGAGGGTATACCCACGATTATGTGTGGGAGCTTACACCAGTGTGTAAGTCCATTAAGCAGGTCATCAACGTAACTTTTCAACCTACTCTATCCCAGCCCCTTCTTACTTTGTTCCCACGACGTTGGATTTCATCACCAACTAGTGTGCTCATTGTGAAAAGGTTTTTTTTTATTTCTTGCTTACTAGATTTTTAGAGTGTGTTGTTTGTTCTCCCTAACAGAATATAGGTTGGAGATTTATTTTTATGGTGTCAGTTCCCGGGATGACCAATGAAGGAACCCCTTTTCCAAGGGAACCCTTTGTTTTTCCTTCTTACGAAAATGTTGGTCCTCCTTACATCGTTATTTTAAGCCTTCCAGGTCTCACAATTGGGTTACCGGTATGGTTGTTTTCCACTCCGGTGATCTCGAATGCAAGTGCTTCATTTGTAAGCACACTGCCCACACATCAACCTCATGTCAAACTTTCTCCTTCTTCATCAGTCAGGTCTCCTTCCATTTCTCCTTCTTCGCCTAGTGAAAGCTCTGAAGCAAGTAACCAGGTTAATAAGAAGAAGAAGAAATGAAAAGAAAAGAAGAAGAACCAGAAGGGGACCAAGCCTCCAACTACATCAAATGTTGGATCCGAGCAACCAGCTACTATTAATATTACTGGGAGTGTTGGTGAGGTCAATAAGGTTAAAACGAAGAATCTGAAACCCAAATTTCCTTGCACTCTTTGTAAGGGTGACCATTTTCTGAGGGATTTCCCTGGTATTCCCAAAGTCTTAGAATTTTGGTCCTCCACTTCATCAGCCCCTGGTGGTCATGCCAGTGATACTCCGTCAACTAGTGACGTTAAGGTTGGTAAGAAGAAGACAACTGTCAAATTCCCTTGCATGTTATATGAAGGTGATCATTACTCTCACCTTTGTCCTCATATGGATGACACTTTTTCTCTTTTGGAAAAACTTCAACTTCCAAAAGGTTATAATAAGATCTCCCCCAACCCATCATTAGTTCATGGACTGGGCAATCTGGTTCCATCTCTAGTCAGTCCGGTTGATCAGGTGGTCAATCCAGTTTCCTTCTCGATTGAACCACAAACCCAATCAGTTGAACCAGTTCTGTCATTGATCAGCCCCACTCTTCATAAAAAGAGTGAAACCAAAGCGGTCGAGCCAATCCCACCATCGGTGGATCCCACTCCTCCATTAAGGAGCGCCAAAGTGGTTGCTCTAGTTACTTCATCAGTCAATCCCACTCTTCCTCTTAAGAGTGCCAACATGGTTGATCTGATCCCATCATCGGTTGATCCTACTATCCCTATAAAGAGTAAACCCGATACTCCACATGTTTTTTCTCATTCATACAAAGTCTATCGTGATGGGGGGCATTCCTCTTTCTCCCGTGGAACCTCCTCCAAGTAATGAGGCCATCCTTTTTTATTAGGGTGCGCTAATTGGACCTCATCTTCCCTCTCACATTCCTTTCCAGATTACAGTACAGGTTTGTGGTTGGGACGTTCCTCAAACACTGATAGATAAATGTGCGTCTGTTAGTATTTTATCCGATGTTGCTTGGCACGCTTTGGGTTGTCCTCAGCTTACGCCAGTTACACAGAATCTGTTGGCTTTTAACAGAAGAACCATTCAACCTTTAGGGATCCTTTTTCAATTTCCTGTAACTTTGGGAGGGAAAACTATCTTTATTGATGTCATGGTAGTCTGAGACCCCTTGGATTTCGCTTTACTCCTTGGACGGGATTATGTCTATGCCATGAAAGCTATTGTGTCCACTCTTTTTCGTGTGATATCTTTCCCTCACGATGGAAGGATTGTGACTATTGATGAACTTTCATTCATCGGTCCTGACTTGATTACCTCCCTAAATGGTTCTTATATGCAGACAGTATCGCCCCCGCCACATGTTAATTATGTGGCGTTGTCTCCCATGACTTCAACTTCCAATGACTTAGATCCGATAGTTGACATGGTGATCTCTTAGGTAGGATTATTGGAGACTGATCTCCTTACCCCTGTCGCGACCCTCAGCATGTGTTCCTTCCAGAGCATTTTTCTTCCATCCAGTAAAGATCTCTTCGAAGCCATGACCGAGTTTTGTCCCTTGACATGGTGTCCTTCCAGAGAATTATCCTCATGGAAGCCATGATTAAGAAGAGTCTACAATCATAATTTCGCTTCTCTGTGGAAAGCTCGTTAAAAAATGAAATAGATGCTACGAGCATAATTTCTCTTATCTGTGGCAATCTCGTTAAAAAATGAAACAGATGCTACGAGCATAATTTTTCTTCTCTGTGGCAAGCTCGTTAAAAAATGAAACAGATGCTATGAGCATAGTTTCGCTTCCCTATGGCAAGCTCGTTAAAAAATTAAACAAAGGCCTTGAGCATAGTTTTTCTTTTTGTGGAAAGCTCGTTAAAAAATGAAATAGAAATCTGGGTATTGAACCCAGAGCCCTGAGCATAGTTCTTTTCCTGTGTCAAGCTATTTAAAAAATGAAATAGACACCTCTTTTGAACTTTATTTTCATCCACCCTTCTCCTTTTTCTCATCTAGTAGAGAAATTGGTGACAACCTCAAAGTCGGTGAATGAATTGAAGCTTGGAGGGCATGTCTCCAGCATTTGATGATCATTCTGGAGTTAAGCCACTAGCTTTCAAGACGGGGGCATACCGAGCTTAGTCTTTGTTCTTTCTCATGCTTGTAAATACATGAGAATGCATCTGGGTAAAATTTTATCTCTTTTTTGGACATGTATGGATAAACAAAAAAGGAACCCCCTGGAGTTGTCTTTAAGCTCTTTTCAGACTCTCTAAACGTGAAAAGATTGTCGAGTGATCTTGCTTCCTTTCCCACTCGTTAAAAGGTTTGAAAGGGCATCTTTCGAGTGATAATTTATCTCTTTTTCAGCCTCGTAAGACTAACATTATGAAAAAGGACAATATTGGAGTCATATTTAAGTTGTTTTCAGACTCTCTAAACATGAAAAATCACCAAGTTTACCTTCTTTGGACTCATTAAACAATCATACATTGAAGGGCCCATACGGGACCGAACCCTTACTTCTTTCGGTTCGTTAAAAAGGAAGAGGAACTTATCGAAGGTGAGTTATATCGAGCATGTGTTACCCTTCTCAAGCTCGTTAAATCAAAAAGAGGTACTCTTCTATTTGAATGGGGGGGAAATTGAAAGAAGTAAGCCAAACAGTTTTTTAGAACACTTCTAGTAACTCTTACGGCCACCCTTGAACATTGAATTTTATCTTTGCACACATTTCAATTCGCTGAACCTCTCCACTGAACCAATCCTCTGAGTTTCTTTACTCCTTTGGGTCACCTGAAGAAAGTCACAGTATCGACTACATCATCGTGTTTTAGTCTATGTCACGTTTCTGCTGTTGTGCCTCAGTGTTCATGGGAAGTATCTTCCTCAAGAGTCAACCATCACAAATCCTTGTTTCAATACCCGTGTCAGTCCATTTTCTTTTGATCCACCAATTACATATATGTGTTTGTTTCGTTTCATTGATGGGGGATAAATCAAGGCCCTCCTTCGACGATTCTGTTCCTGTCGACTTCAGCACATTATCCAGAAACTAGACTTAGAAACTAGTTAGTACCTTGGGACCTGCATGCCTCAATGGAAGGCTTCCTCGTGTCTGATAGTGGTTTTACATCATTGACCTCTGATTGGATTATTCCACAGATGTTTGAATTCAACTTATCCATTCACATTTGTCGGAATGTACTAGAGTACCTTGGGAATCATTGACATCAATGGTGATCTCCCTCGCACTTTTTAACGGTTTAGCTCATTGACCGGTAATCAAGTGGTTTCTACCATGTTCGACGTCAAGACATCTATTCATATGGTTCGATTCATACTACATCAAAATTGGTAAGAAGACCCTGGGTTGAGTCATCACTTTGAGATATACTTTTCCCAGGTTGCGACGGAGTTTTTTTTAACTATGACACATATATTGTTACATAGATCCATTTTGAATTGGTCGTGGCTATGTCTTGTCATCTCGTAGATCCATTGTGTATTCTTCGTGGATACGATCAGTTCATGTCATGGGAATATAAATCCACATTGTATTATCGGTGGCTATACCATTTTTATCAATATAATTATGGTTCCGCGGTGTATTTTATGGCGGCCATACCTAAAACGTCTTTATCACCCAAGCATAGGTATGCCTGCCTTGGGTTTGAAACACATCATAATATTTGTTTGATGGTTTTGTGCAACTTCTACCAGGTTCTCCGCATCCATACCCTTGCTCGAAAAAAGTCTACAAAGTACTTCATTCATCATCGTCTTCTAACTTCATACTTTGGGGGGCAATCTGTTACACCTCAAAATTACTCACTTCGATAGTGTCGCAAGTGTCGTCATTACAAGTGTTGTAAGTGTCACATCTTGTCTGCAAGTGTCACATCTTGTCTGCAAGTGTCACATCTTGTCTGCAAGTGTCACATCTTAACCACAAGTGTTTCAAGTGTCACAAACATCATACTTCCATATTTCCTATGTCGTACCTCTAACGACATCATAAAGACACTTAAGACACCTCAAAGACTAGTTTCGAAGAAGAGAAATTAGTTGACAGGGAGTACAAGCCTTTTGCCACTGAACGAACCACTCAAAATTTGATTTTGGAGACGAGCGCTCCCCTATACACTGTCAGGGATCACTTGTGCTCCTTTGGGGGAGTGTTATAGCACTTTGGTGCCCCTTTTGGGGGAGCGCTACCCTTCCTAAGTGAATTTTGGTTTGTTGAGATAAAACAGGGAAGAATCCCCTCAATCTCCGAAGGTGGTTGGATTCGAATCAAAGGTATAGGCATGATCTTAGGGAAGATCCTCAACTGAAGGAGATGAATCCTCAACTTATCCCAAATATCTCTCAAGTGTTTGAGCCTATCCAAGGTTATATAAGGAGGCCTTTGTCGAGCTGCAGATATACCATGTAAATCAACATTTAATTGTCAACCCGGGAAGGTAGACTTAGAGGAACCAGCACAGGAAATGCAGAGCTGAAGAGGGGGTTTAAAGGATGCCAAACTAATCTCTGAACTGCTAAAAGAAACTCACTGGAAAGAGCTACTGCACCCTCCTTTGCTCTGTACTACTCGGTACTACTCGGTACTAACCGGTACTGTTATGTATATGCATGTAAAAGATAAACCCTCTACTGTAATCAAAGGGAAACTTCTCTATCTCATGAGATAACCAAACTAGTTCCCGAATGTTAAGCAATCTAAATGTGAAAATTGAAGAAGTGAAATCAATTGCTGAAAAGATAATGCTAAACCCTCGGTTGCAATGAAATGAAATGCTACTTCTATTAAACCAATGGGAAAACTGTTGAAAGATAAAATTAAATCTGGAGTCTACTGTAAATGCCATATATACACAGCTATGTTTCCATCGAAGGGGGCCCTGCCTTCTCTGTCAACAGGCCGTTCTCTAAATCAACACATACTGGGAAATAAATAACCCACAAAAAACTTACAAACAACAGCAGTCAAATTCATGGAACTCTTAACTATTTCATTGAGAATAAGAACAGTACAAAATGCTTGGAGGTTCAATTTCTTGTTTTATTCCCCTATCTAGTCTATGCTCTGTCTATCTCCTTTCTCCCAAAAAACATAGCAGCGTTTCAAATCTCTCTGCATATTTCTCTACATCATTTTCCTTTCTCGAGCATAGCATAACGTTTTTCCAACCCTCTGGAAATGCCTCGCATCTCTTTACATACGTTCCAGATCTATGGAAATGTTACATAACGTTTCCAGCTCTCTTTGGAAATGTTACACCACGTTTCAGATCTCTGGCAATGTTACATAACGTTTCCAGCTCTCTCTGGCAATGTTACACCACGTTTCAGATCTCTGGCAATGTTACATAACGTTT